>JAAEAF010006563.1:0-65014 GCA_011037195.1 Triatoma infestans | reverse complement strand
ACCTTTTATGTTAGTTACTAAATAACGTCTTAACTAAATTTAATAGCTAATTTTGTTATATTACGCAGTTTATTTTAACTTTTTCTATTATTCGAGATGTAAATTAATTTTTCTTTGTAATTTACTAAGAGATATGCATTAAATAATCAAAATAAATAAATAAATTTTCCACCTATTTATAAATAAATAACGATGTTTTGGTGTTCGTTACGACCGCTGTATTTGATGTTGTAAAATGGATGTTGAAGTTCGGTCACAATTTCACGTTTCGGCCAATTTATTGGCTTCTTCAGGGTCTGAACGAATACAAATCAGACAAAAAGAAAACACATAAATACAAACTTCAAATAAAAATTATTAAACAAAAAGAGTGTTTTTAAATAAACTAAATAAAGAGATAAACGTGTTATGTATATTTCTTATATTAAACTTTGAGGAGAAGTAAAGAACATTAAGATCGCATCATAAACCATTTCATATAGTATTTTTGGTTTCCACCTCTGTTTTAAGTTATATTCATACAGTCTTACATGCAACATCCTTAATCGTTCTTATACAATAGTTTCATAGAATATGAGATTTATAGGATTTAATTAATACATCTTTAATTATACTTTCCTCATAAATGTATATGGTCGCAGGATATTTTAATTTTTTTGTTCATTTTTCACCAATTTCAGGTATAACAATGCTTCTTAGTAACCTGAAACTTTCTTCCAATGTTTTGACTACTAGGTGTTTTGATTCACTTAAAAACACTTTGAAAACACTTCAGCCTCTTTTTAATTTATTTTTTGATAAATGAACGAAAATTGTAATATTCCATCAATGATTTCTTAATATTTTAGAAAAACATTAAGAAATCAACTTTTCACTTTTCCTACGAGTAAAGTCAAGTAGCAATAATAATGATACTTTTTTTTAATAGAGAAAGGACAGAACTAATAGTTTCTGGCTTCTAGCCAACACTAGCGCTATCTGGCAGCAAAGTCACTACATATGCTTTTCGGTATCCAGTTATACAGAAACCTTATATTATCTAATTAGGACAATGTTGTTAAGATTAAAAAAAAGAAAAAAAGAAAAGTGTTTTCAGTTTTCAAATATTTTACATATGAATAGGTAATTAAATGAATTAAAGGAAGTAATATAATTGCAATTGTCAATTTTGTCACTATACAATTTAGAAAAATCTTTTACAGCACTACGACCTGTTGTGCTTCAGTGAGTTGTAGGAGGAGAAAAAAAAAATTCTAAAGGCACCCCTGCTGGTTTCGAACCCGGCACCTCCGCATGGGAGTCCTGCACCATATACCACTTACCTTATCTTTTTCTGATGATTTGACATAGAAATGAATATGATCTGAAACGCTCGCACAACTTTCTTTTCTTCATTTAATGCAATTTATTATGAAAGTGACACATTTTCTTTACAAACTTAAAAATTTGTTTTTAGAGTTCAAACATAAATTAGAAGGGTGCGGGGTGGTTATACCACGGTGGTAGTCTCACCCTTGGCTAACGTAGTCATTTGCCCGCAAGGGATATCTGTTGCATGCAGTTACTTGGGGAATAGCGTAAACTACATATACCCTCTATACTTTACAGACAAGGACAAATAAAGTACACAAACTAGGGTCTCCATCCCTGGTTAATTGGCGAAAGCCAAGGGAGAGGGAAGGGATTAGCTCAGTGGTAGCGAGCTGGACTAGCAACATGGAGGTCTTGGATTCGAATCTAGCACGCTGCCCTTAGATATTTTCTTCCTAGAAGCCTCTACAACTCTCTGTTCGGTGATGGGCAGTGTTGTCTGTAGCTATAGAGTGCTGCTTGGAGGCCGGTTGTGCGTTGGAGAAGGCTCTGGAGGGGCACAATAGATCTTTCAGGTCAGTGCAATAATCCCCTACAACAATCTACAATCTACAAGGTAGTCATTTCAAGGTAATTACATTATTTCTATGGTCTAACGAAACATCCTTAAATAGCATTGAAGGAACAAAACTAACATTTGAAACTTTGTTCCAAAAACTAACGGCACAGATTCTGCAATCCCTAAATTACTAAAATAAGTTTTTTTCGGAAACATGTTTACTTCTGCTTAGCTTCACTCCCCTTCCCGGCCGCTTTCATTCATTAATGAGATTATACAAGATGACACACCTATATTTTAATTTGCGATGTAGAGTTTTAGGCTTACTAGCTAGAGAGCTACTGCGGGACATGACCGTTAGGAAGAAATTCTTTGTATATAATCCCTTGAAACTAGACATCCATAATCCTACCACTGCAAAGGAATACTCAGCCATTGTTCTCTTAACATAACTTCTCAGAGCGAACGAGTTAGATATCGGCAGGTTAATTTCCTGTGAAGCTTGTTTGGTGGCTAGCACATGTGTCAACTTCATTACCCTCCTGTCTTGCGTGATCTCTAAACCCAGGAAAAACTATTGATTCGAAATCTCCGCTCCGATTCAGTTGATATCAGATTTGCCCCACTTCTTCTACTTGTGGCATGTGGTTAAAATAATAAAGGCAAATGTGAGGGGAGGTTTCACTCACCTTCCCAGCGCTTTCGTAAATATTTTGTTAATGGGATAATTTTGTATTCTTTTAAATGCTTACAAGTGGGGTTGTTCCCTACTTAACACGCACACACACACACATTCACAATTATATATTTAATATAGATATAGATATATATATATTCATACATAAACCCTGTGCAAACAGCCCAAGGCTTCCAACGGCGATGAATAAGGGGGTGGGGAAGCACGCCGCAGTTCCCACGCCGTTTAGTTCCGGCCTTCGCTACCTAGCTACCTAGGGCGCTATTAACTGTGCTTCCCCCTTTTTATCACGATGCTGGGTCAACACCGACTTTGCCCTCACGGGAATCGAACCCGGAATTCTCGCACGAAAGGCGAGTGCGCTAGCCACTAGACCAACGCGTGAGGATATATATATATATATATTAGCAAAAAACAAGTTTTCACACTCAGGAAAAAATGTTTTTCTGTAGAAAACTCAATTTCAAAAATTTGACGTCATCACAAAATTTCTTTTACTAGAACTAAATTAGATTAGATTGACAGACGGGGAGGGCGAGCCTCATTCCACTGCGACTTGCATATTGTGGATCCCATAAGATTATAGCACATCATCCTTCAGCTTCGCCCAATAGATATAAGATAAAATAAAGATATGTGTATAAAAAAACAAATGAACTGGCGAATTATTACCTTCTCTTACTCCTAGTAAGCGGAAGTATTGTAATCGTGTCAAATTTTCGATTTCGAGTTTTCACCGGAAATATCCGTTTTGAGGTCCCCTGAATCCAAAAAAGTGTTTTTAGCAAATGGTCTGTGTGTGTGTGTGTCTGTGTGTATGTGAACAGCATAGCTCAAAAACGAT
The DNA here is from genome assembly GCA_011037195.1 of Triatoma infestans. Classification (NCBI taxonomy): domain Eukaryota; kingdom Metazoa; phylum Arthropoda; class Insecta; order Hemiptera; family Reduviidae; genus Triatoma; species Triatoma infestans. The sequence goes on along the minus strand of JAAEAF010006563.1, from coordinate 61,603 downwards.
AAACCGTAGAAAGTTGAAACTTGATATTCCGTCTAGGTATCAGCATGGCATCTGACAGTGGTCATCTGTCAAAATTTCTCAACCGGAAGTACCACTTTACATATTGGTTTTTTTACTTTTTTGCGATTTTCTCAAAAATGGCTCCAACGATTTTCTTGAAACATGATATATCAACTACACATACAAAGTCGTACAACTTTTATTTAAAACATTTCTCTGGGAAAATTCATTTAAGGGCAGTTAAGGGGGAGAGGTGGGGTTAGGTTTTCATCTAAAGTGCTATTTCAGTTTATTAAACAATTCTATTATCTAAATAATGTTAATTAGAATTAAATACGTTGTTAAAATTCCGAGTTTGATAAAAATCGGATGACCGGAAGTGCGTTTACTTTACCACTTTACTAAAAGATTTTTTCACTTTTTCGCGATTTTCTCAAAAATGCCTGCGACGATTTTCTTTAAACTTGTTATATTAACTACTCATACAAAGAGCTACAACTTTTATTTAAAACATTTCTCTAGGAAAATTCATTTAATGGCACTTTTAGGAGAGGGGTGGGGTTATGTTTTTCTCTTAAGTGCGATCATAGTTGATTATACAATTCTATCATCCAAACAAAATTAATTAGAAATAAATGGATGACCAAAATTCCGAGTTTCAAGGAAATTAGAGAAACCGGAAGTGCACTTTTACTGAACGGTTTTTTTTCAGTTTTCGTCGTATTTGAATTAATTTGGTACATAAACTATAAATTTTGTCAATTATACTTTTGATAACTGGAGTAAGAGAAAGTTGTGTGAGTGTTTCACACCAGATTTTTTTTTACTTATGAATTATGAGAACCACAAACTAGACAGACATATATAGACGCCTAAAATATCATTCATGAAACGCTGGAAAATGTTCACAGTACGAAATTTTACTAAGGAAAAAATGTAACGTAGATTATCACTATAGGCAACATTTCAATAGTGATTTGTGAACGGCCAGTTTTGTCGAATCACATAGATGGAGGTTCGCTACATAACACCATCCGCAATGTTATAGAAGAGCGAAATCGCAATCCTCCAGACAACACAAATTGTGTATGGATACATAAATGTAAAAGTGAGAGACATAATAAGATATATAAAATATTTTATTAAAATATAGTTATATATATATAATATATATAAATGTGTTGGTAAAAGTATTTGGAATTGTACTCACGAAGTGTAAGGAAATTTGTATCTGTAATTAATTATTAATATTTAATAAAAATAAGATGTACTTATTGATCAAAGTATTAATAATTAATGTTTATATAAAAATAATATGGTGGCTAGTACAGTAAACTCGGCTTTGGCACGAGGATCTTCGAATGAAGGCAAACTCAGTGTTTGAACCATCATTATGAGAAAAAGGGGGAAAATACAGTTGGTAGCGCACCTAGTAGCGAAGGCCAGAACTAAACGGCGAGGGAACTGCGGCATGTTTACCCCCCCCCCAATACAAATAGCCGTCTGGCAAGCCTTGGCCCTGCATGCGCTGTTGCGCAATAGATTTTAGTTGTTGATTTTTTCATCATACAATCGATAGCTATATTGGCCCTTGTTGAAGACTCCCTGGACTGGCAAAGTACTTTTCGCACAGAGCGAGTTGAGGCAATTGATTACATGTATTTTGAGTGACCAGCAGTTTTTGAATAACTCTTTGAGATGTGTCGTAGATACTTTTCAATACCGTAAACCCTTGATGATGCTTAATTCGCTATTATCTTCACTGTCACTTGTTTAAAGGTCTTCAGGAGTTGGTATAGCTCGTTAAGTATTGCTTAAACTACAAGGTTGAACTTGAGGTGGAAGGGGCTTGTAGTCGATTTCCCCTTCTCTAGATGTGAGCAAGAGATAGCTTCTCCTTACTGTAGCCAATACGTCCATAAGTGCCGCCAGCTTAACGGAGGAGGTAATGTGTAGTGTATAATTCAAGTGCACGTGGGAGGCAAGATACTAGGACTTGATATGGCTAGTTTTAGCAACATACAGTTTATCGTTTGTTTCTTGAACTTTCTCAAAAGAGAATGGATTTCATTACATCTATTTTTCACATAGTTCAATAAATGAAGAACAGGCGATGGGCTTTCTCAACTATAAATTTTGATTTGTTATTATTTCTAAATAAACCTCCATTAAAAGGGGGCCTACATAGATTAAATTAAGTTATCTAGAAGCTGAAAGGTCATAGAAAGAGTTGCCCAAAGAATATGATCATATTGTGTATGCGGAGTAAGAAGATTATGAATATATAATGTTAAAGTGTCCTGTAAATGATAACAAATGATATCTATATTAAATAATATCAAAGACCGAATTAAATGTTCTACCAAAACTAAAAAAGAAATAATGAATATTGGATTGTTTTTAAAATCTTGTAGGGATAATTATGCAAATATTAATTATGTTATGCCTTGTTTAAAATAACTGAAATAATTAAATTATTGAGTTATTTTATTTTGTTGTTTAATATAAATAAATTATACGATAACTATTGTATAACAACACTACATTCTATATTATATTTAGTTTGTTTTGTTTCTTATGGAGAGTATTAGTAATCATTTGTGTAAGTATATTAGTATTAAGAATTTTTGTTATTTACATTAGATATAAGAGTAATGAGAAGTGAACAGGAGATTATGATTAATTTGTTTTATATACTAATGAGATACGTGCATTTTCCTCTTTACTCATGTGATTCCCCTTATATGTAATTTGTTTTTATTGAATTTTCTCTTGGTTTTGTAACAGTGAAGTATTCAGGTAATTTTGAATTTTGTAAATTGAATTTTGGAATTTTATAGAATGAAGAATATAATGTTATAGCTCATGTGTTTTTTTTTGTTTCTTTTATATAGCCACTAGGCTTAACTATAAAGCTGTAATAAATAAATAAATAAATAAATAAATGAACCAAACAGCCTGTTATTACGTTATTAAATATTAAATTAAGTTAAAAGAAATCCGTTTTACATTTGAAATCAGATTTATGTGACAGAATTAACGTTTGAAAATATCTTCAAAAATATACAAAAAGCGAATAAACAGGAAATGATTAACAATTGTCATAATTTATTAATTCGATATTATAAAAACAAAGAACTGGAAAATTAAAGATTAAATATATATATATATATATACGAGTACTTATATATATATATATAAATGTGCAATTTTTAGATTTATAAGATTATAGTTATTAACGCTGTATGTGTGGAGAAATGGAGAGAGATGGAATAATTCCTCTCTTGTAGGTAGTAGGCTTTAAGGATATACGTAGGAAGTATGTGGGTCAGGATGTGAGCGGGCTCACTTCTTCACATTGATGTTAGACACACACACAATGTAGGTAAGCTATGTCACGACCAAACTCCACTACTCACTCCATCCCATCCACACGCTACTAATATTTGATGACTAACTAAAAATTCTTTCAAGATACTTTCCATTTCTCTGATAAAATACTAAACAATTATTTTACCTACTTTTCCAGTTTTATTCTGTTTCTATTATTTTGTATTATTATTATTATTATTTTATTTATTTTGTTGTAAAAAAAAATAAAAACAGAGTGAATCCTTTTAATTGAAACGAAACTTATTAGAAATTCTATACACACCACGACTCCATAGCAAGAATAGGTTTATTACTCTGTGCAGAAAAATTGTCTTTGTAAACTTTCTCTCAGTTAAGACTTTCATCAAAATGCACATTTTTTTTATTTACTGTTATTTTCACTTATCGTTTGTATTTGAAGTTATTTTGTAAAACTTGATTTTTGGCCAAGAACTGGATTTTAACCATCAGTTAGCTGAGATTTTTTTGTTTTTATCTTTGTTTTTACGATATACTGTCCACACTAAATACAAACACTTACCACTAAGATACAATCTTTATATATATATACATATATCGTGTCAAATTATTCAAATTCAGTTTACACCGGATCTAATGTTTTGAGGTCCTCCCCACTATGTACGAATAAAACATGGTTTTTAGCAAAATGATTTCTATATGTTTCTTTGTGTTTGAACAAAATATCGAAGATAAACGGAGAATTGCAAGAAAGGTGAATCCTAGTATATCGCGCTTCATCAGACACGGAACATTTCGAAAAAAAATCCAGCGATAATCGGTAGTGCTGCGACTTTTAATGAGCGTTTTTTTTTGTTTTTTGTTTTTTTATAAGTTTTTCACGATTCGAGTGTCATTCAACTAACTAGACAAATCGCTGTAGCTCTGAAACGGTTTGTTTAATCAATACAATAGTTTCAGTGCGTCAAGTTGTGGCACACTTAGTTTCTCATCAGCTGTTCGAGAGTATTTGGTAAGCATAACCTCAAATGTAATTCAGTTAACAATGACGAGTCCGCTCAAGCATTACAACTCGGAAGAACAATGCTCTGTGATTAGAGTTTTAGTGGCAGAATGGTATCTATCAAAAAGGTAGTGAAATCCACGAAGGAATGTTGAAAGTGTACAAAAATAGCAACATTTTAAAAACATTTTAAAAGTGGCCGTGAAAGTGCATGTTACGAGCGACGGAGTGGACGTCCTGTTGAAGTTGCAACTTACTCCCTCGAATCTCGCATTAACGCGTTAATTTAGGACAATAGGCGCATTACTGTTGAACTAATAGCTGAAGAAGTGCATGCTAGTGTTGGAACTGTCCATAACATTATTCAGAATAAGCAGTAGTATAAGAAAATTTGTGCGAGATGGTTTACAAGACAATTTAAGGACGCTCACTTCACAGACAAAGAAACACTTCAAAAAGTGGGATTTAGTTCCAAAAGTGAGATCCTTCCAAATCACTCCTACAGCCTCGACCTCGCCCCATCGGACTTCCGTTAGTTTGGACTCCTTAAAGACGTTCTACATGGGAAACATTTTCAATCCAATATAGAAGTTGAAAATCAGGAGCAAATGTGGCTTCCAGATCAACTCAAAGAATTTTATGCCAGAGGCATACACAAATTAGAAGAACGATGGGACAAGTGTTAAATTTTGTTGGGGACCATTGTTTTTTTTTTTTAATTTTCCCATTATCGGCTATAATTTTTTTTTTAAACTTGGAACTGTAGTGAAAGAAAGAAATGCAAAAATAATAGTTTTGAAAAATAGTTTAATGAATTTTGACTATATTTACGTGAAGCAGTTTTGGAAAATAAATAGTGAATTTACCTTCAAAAAGAGTGTATTTAGAATCAGGTACTGTAATAATGGTCATTGCAATTAAAGAAACAAAAGCACAAGTATCCGTTAGGCCAACTCTTTTGTAAGAGAAAATCCCCCGCTAGAGCAGGGCATCCTTTGGATAGTCTGCACTCTGCCTTCTAACAAGATAGTCTGCATTCTGCTTCAAAACCAGAACACTTGCTTAGGAATCGCACTCTTAAACTCATGCCAGTGATAGAGATTTTCTTTTATTCTAGATCATTTATTAAGATAGTTTCGTTGTAGACACCAAGGAGAACACATCAGGACTGTGGCAGTTTTAAGTTATAACATAAGAGTTTATTCCAAGTAATTTCAGTAAATTAATAACCATATTGCTGTGTTATTGAATAGCATTTAAATATCTTTAAAGAGTATATTTAATTTAATCTACTACCAGTGTTTTCTTAATTATTCTTATTACTTCTCTCTTAAACATATATACATACAAGCCCTTTTACTAAACCGCTAGTGCTACTACAAACATACAATACAACATCACACAACTACATTTCAGAACAAGTATCTGTAAAAATATAAACCTATTTATTATCCATCGTTAGAAAATCCGAAACCGATCTGAACCAATAAAAACGAGCATGCTATGACGGATAAAAACCATACATATGTTATCCAGCATTACCTATCACTTTTATTTGAAAGATTAATTTTGAAAAGTGTTCTGAGGAATCTGTGTGGACGTCTTTAAATTTCAAATATTAAAATTTGAGTTTCTACAGTGTAATATTAAATTTCTACCTGTCCATCTGTGCCAAACTAGACTTACAAATATATATATGTATTCCATCATCTCTATAGGAGTAAAAAGTTTAATGCAAATTCGTCAAGTTTATAACTGTATTCATCAGAATAAGAGAAAGTTGAGTGACTTTTTTTCACATCAGAATTTTTTGTTTTTTTCTAGTACTCATAACACTCAAAAGATGTACAATCTGTGAACTCCCAATTTCGCAACTTACAAAAATGTAACGCAATATTCCCCTTATAGCAATGAGAACAATTAAATTGTTTTACTCTTTTTTTGTCAAATTTAACTAAATTGCCAATCAATTATTTTTTATTTTATTATTGTTGCTCCATATATGGAAAGATGTAATCAGAAAAAAAAATAAAAAAATATATATTACTATTTTATTATAAATTTTCCTCCTCATTAATTACAGATCTTGCTCGAACTGGCCTCCACCATTAGAGATGCATTTCTTTGGTCGTAAGGTACAATTGGCAGGAAAAACCATGTGTATGCATCTCTAATGGTAGAGGCCAGTTCGAGCAAGATCTGTAATTAATGAGGAGTAAAATTTATAATAAAATAGTACTTTTCTTCTTATTCAATCGAAAAACATAGGAATCATATTTTCATTCATAACTTGTAAAATATCGCTTAAAAAAAAAAAAAAACCGTTCAAGTAAATTTTTCTTTCAAAAAATAGAGGAATCTATTTCTTAAATAAAAACCACACCTCCCCATTTGAAAAAATGAAGTTGGTGCCTGTATCTCGCTTTTGGAAGGTCCAAAACAAATTTGCAAATTAAATTTGGTTTTCTAACAAAAAACTACGGGGACACGTATTTTTTAGTTTTTTTCTAGCTATCTTAGTTTCCGAGAAAAAGTCGTTATCCATATATCTTGGGACGGACATCCTGTATATATTTCCTTTGATTATAACACTTTATTAAAATAAAATTTTATAGTAGTAGTAGCAGTAATTAAAGTTTATTTAACAGAAAACAATACAAGAATACACTTTTTTTATTATAATTTAACCAAAAACTTAAATCGGCATGGTTTTTACCGCATGCTGAAGTTTGAAACACATAAATGAAAAAAAAAGTATAAGTATAAACTCAGAGGGGAAATAAATCCTCAAGAAATAATAAAAATACATACCAAACCGTCACAAAAAAATAAATAAACAATAAAATAAAACAAATTATCCCTCATTTATTAATTATTATTTTCACTACACACTACTAACATTAGACTATCATTAATACTAAACAGTAAAACAAGAGTTCCTCTCAAGCAAAAGCAGCTTAGGCTACAGGTTCATTTAGAAATTTTCCTCGAAACTTCCAAGATTCAGTTGCGTAACGTATCAGTTGGGGCCAATCCATCCCATTTAGCAAATTCACAAATCTTTCCAAAGAGAGATATCTTTCCCCAAAGACGGCTAAACAAATTGGTGACAAGGTAGGGCAGGTACCCACAAAATGAAAAGTATCCTCCCTCTCTCCAAGATCACATACAGAACATTCGTCATTGGATTGTGAGTCATAGGTCTTATAATTAAGCTTCAGCAGTTCTCCCCTCAGTCTCAGAACCCAGTATACCGAAGGTAAACCATTGAGGCCATCATCTACAATACCAAGTAAATTAGCGCATCTCACCTCATGATCTAACAATTTATAAATTGTAAACCTATCATTAGTGTTTGCTCTTTCTTTAAACTTATTCCTAGCAATTCAATTTCATGCGGTCTACCAAACTTCTAATCTGCTGGATCGAGGGTGGGGCAATCAATCGTGTTAAAATCGATACTCCGTATTTCCCAGCCAAGTCCCTCCATCTGCCGTCCCAGGATATACCTTCTTTTATAATTACCTCAGCAACTACGCGGGAGTATCTGCGCCGGTCCATACCCAAAACTTTTCTTATATAACGAGCACGAAGTACAAAAGTATACTCACATAAATGAGGGTCTAGTCCGGTAAATTTTATAGAAAATTGCCTTTCCTCCAATTAATTAGTCCTGACATAACAATGTTAAGAAATGCCATTGATCCAACATTTATATCAACTATCTACTATTTATGTTACGAAAAATCCTAATATTAGTTCTTAATTTTCGTTTCTATGAAGAAAAAAGTACGATGCATTTTCAGAATTACAAACATTTTTTTATCGAAATTACGATTAATGTTATAATGGTAGAAACAGTAAATAAATAGAAAAGTTCTTTTATGTTTAATAAATATATTCTATTTGAATAAAATCGTTACAATGTGTTATTTTTTTTTTTTCCAAAATCACGAATAACATAAAAAGTTCCATTCACAAATTGTATATTATGAGGTAGGTTAATTTTCAGAGCAATTTGTTTCAAATAGGTTAGGAAGTTTGAAACTTATTATTCTTTTTTAGCCATCCGCCAAATATGATACTCATAACACCTAGTCTTCCAAAAAACACATATTCTAAATCAGACTTGAAAAAAAATATAAAAAAATATGTTGAATATGTAAGATGGGTTGGCAATGCTGGATAACATCCTGTATGTTATCCGTCATAGCATGCATACTCATTTGGTTTCTGTCCGGTTTCGGATTTTCTCCATTGTCAGTGCAAATTCACCAAGTTCGTGTAGATAGTTTACACTTCAACGTAATGTTTCTTTAACACTCGACATTTGTTGGTTTGTGGTTATATATATGTGGGGAGGTTATAAGGTTATGTTACTATGTTTGTGTGTGTTTAATGACAAAATTGAATTATTATAAATTATAGATAGCTTTTAGACAGTCTAAAGCTTTGCATTGCCTTTCTTAGTAGTATGTATACTCCTGAAATTTCTTTAGAAGTATACGCCCCTCCTCATAAAAACGATTTTATAAAACGCTGAACATACATAAAAACACTATTAAAAGTTAGTTCTAAAGTATCCTTCAAAACTTGCTGTTTATTATACACTATTTTCTAATATTTAATCATAATTTATAATAATTCTATTTTGTCATTAAACACACGCACATAGTAAATAATCTTAGAAACTCCCCACATATATACAACCAACAAACTAAGAAGTGTTAGTGTAACAGAAAATTACGTTGAAGTGAAGTCTCTACACGAACTTGGTAAATTTGCTCTGACGATGGATGAAAATTCGAAACCGGTTAGGAACAACATGAATATGCATGCTACGACGGATTAAATACCAAAAATATATGTGTAGAGATTTTTCAAAAGTTTCATACGATATGTATTGTATATACTCGTATATTTGTATCTGGTTGTGAGGATTAGTATATCACAAATATGAAAAATCACAGCTAACTGTGTCCACACAGAAGTGCTTATCACTTTTGTTGGCCAGCAATATTAAGCTTTGCCACATCAACTTGTTAAAGTGCCAAATCAAACTGGAAATATCACTCTACAGAAGTGGTTTTTCAGTTTTTGGAATTTCCTCAAAAGTAGCAACAATTTTAGAAATGCTAACTACAAATAAATAAACGGCTATCACTTTAATTTTGAAATATTTTCCTGGATCAGAATTGTTTTTGAGGGTTCTAAGGAATCTGTAATGTTAGATTTCAAATGTTATTGGGCGTTCTGGACCGTTCTCTGATGCACTGCATTTGTAAACCTGGGTTTACATGAAGAAAACTTAGCATGGGTCCCCCTCCTATCACCAATAGAATTATGATAGGGCAATCAAACTTTGAGCACAATCTCAATTTAAAAAAGTACAAACGAAAACTCAATTTTACCGAAAACTGTATTAATGGCAATCGATAGTGATGTGAGTGTTTCACGCCATTTTTTTTTTTGCTGAAGTTATTATTTATTTTATTTTTATTATTTTAGATTTCCCTGCGGTAAAGCTTTCTTTCATTACTACTGAAAATTAAAAAAAAATCCATCTTACGAAGTAACACAAGGTTTTCAGGCCACTGGTATCCAAACAATTTTTTTTTTTTTTTAGATTGTGCCCATTGGTGGTGTATGCTCTGTACTTATTACTTTTTTTTTCTTAAATATGATAACGGCCATTCCCACCATTTCTTGCGATAACTAAACATTCCTATTGGAGGTTTTCGAAATATTCATCGTATCAAATGTTCACCGGAAATACATGCTTTGCATTCCTAAATATGCAAAATAGAAAATATCTTTAATGGATGTGAGGAGGAGAGAGAATTAGAGAGAATGGATTCTAGAGAAATAAACTAGAATGTTGAACACTGTATAATGAGAGGACACACAAACTGCAAGGACTTTACAATAGTAGTTGGGTAGCGATATATATATATATATATATATATATATATATATGCATAGAGAGACAGACTGGTTGAGTGATAAGATGGATGATTGCTGACTCGTTAACTGTTGCAAAGCTGTCCTCTTGTAGGGCTAGCTCCGCTGTAATATATGCAGAGTCTCCCACTCTAGTCTGGCCTAAGTAGTGAGTAACTACATTTTCAATTTTGTATTTCTCTCTGCTCTTTAGGATCCTATGGTATTGCGTTTAGATATTACGACCGCATTTGACGCGAGGTTAAGGGCAATACCATCAATCGCAAGTGTAACTTATTTATATTATTATTTTTTTTCTCCCAGCATTTCTCGAACACTGCTCCAACGATTTTTCTTTATACCTGTATTCTATTTAAACACATGAACAAACACCTATCACTTTTATTTGGAACATTTCCCTGTGAAAATTGATTTTTCCGGGAAAACTGTCTCGGGGACAGTAAGTTACGCTTTCTTCTAAAGTACAACTTTAATACAAAGTATGGTTCTTACGCTATATAATGTCAATTTACATTAGAATTCCAAATTTGAAGAAAATCTTTAACCGAAATTATGACTTTATAGAATGGGGTTTGTGAGTTTTTTTGATATTTCATCCGAAACGCTTATAGAGATCTTTTTTAAACTTGGAAAGTTAAATGCTCAGATATAAAACTATCAATTTTATTTGAAACATTTATCCAAAAAACAAAAATTATTTTTGATAGTTCTGTGGAATTTGTTTAATTAAAATTCTAAATTGTAATTGGTTTATTCAAATGCTGTTTTTTTTTTTTTATGTTTTATGGCATCGATTGCTGAGGTCTTTGGCCATATTCTTCGCCCTGTATCTCTGTAGAATTATATGGAATATTTTCAATATTTTCTGAATACCTACTTCTTTTTACTTTCTCTTACTCCTAGTAAGAGGAAGTATTGTAATCGTGTCAAATTTTCGATATTGAGTTTTCACCGGAAATATCCGTTTTGAGGTCCCCTAGTCCAAAAAAGTGGTTTTTAGCAAATGGTCGTGTGTGTGTGTGTTGTGTGTGGTGTGTGGTGTGTGTGTGTGTGTGTGTGTGTGTGTGTGTGTATGTGAACAGCATAGCTCAAAAACGAAAAAACCGTAGAAAACTGAAACTTAATATTCCGTTTAGGTATCACCATGCGATCTGACTGTGCGTTATCTGTCAAAATCCTCAACCGCAAGTACCACTTTACTAGTTGACTTTTTTACGTTTTTGCGTTTTTCTCAAAAATGGCTACAAGGATTTTCTTTAAACTTGATACATCAACTACATATACAAGGAGCTACAACTTTTATTTGAAACATTTCTCTGGGAAAATTGATTTAAGGGCCCTTCTGGGGGAGGGGTGGGGTTAGGTTACCCTTTAAAGTGCTATTTCGGGTTATTACACAATTCGGTCATTTAAATAATGTTAATTAGAATTAAATATGTTGTTGAAATTCCGAGTTTGAGAAAAATCGGAAAACCGGAAGTGCTTTTGTTTTAACACTTTACTAAATATGATCACTTTTTCGCGATTTTCTCAAAAATGGCCCCGACGATTTTCTTGAAACTACACATATAAACTAAACATTCAAAGATCTACAACTTTTATATTAAACATTTCTCTGGGAAAATTCATTTAAGGGCACTTTTAGGAGAGGGGTAGGGTTGCAGCTTCCTCTAAAGTAAGTATAACCATACTTGGTTATACAACTCTATCATCCAAATGAAATTAATTAGAAATAAATAGTTGGCCAAAATTCCGGGTGTGAAGAAAATCAGTAAACCGGAAGTGCGCTTTTACTGAATAGTTTTTTTCAGTTTTCGACAAATTTCATTAAATTTGGTACACAAACTATAAAATTTGTCAATTATAATTTTGATAACTGGAGTAAGAGAAAGTTGTGTGAGTGTTTCACACCAGATTTTTTATTTTCGTCTATGCTCACTAATAGGTAATATAGCCGTCTTAGTACTAGATGTATACAGACTTTGGTATATACTAACATACCAAATACGTTCATTCCAATAAATACATCCATTCTAATGACGATCATACAACCTAATTATAAAAGTGGGTGGAGTACTGGATATTCCTCGCACCCCGCGTACTTAAATCTAGGATAAAATTATGTACACTATTTACATAGCATTCATACTCACATTCACACAGGTGCCGGGGTTGCTAGTCCCGGCTCAGATCCACCCCTCCAAAAATCTGTGGCTCCCGAATTGAAAACAAAGTGCAGGAAAGGTTGCCACCCCTGGTCGGTATTGGCCCCGCTACTCACAAATCTTTCATTCCTATAAAAATTAAAATCTAATTCCAAATCTGATACTATCACTTACAAGCTTAATGGGATTGCAGTACTCGATATTCCTACAATCCCGATCTGTCTAACCTAACTAATAAACTATATATAAAAAAATAAACTAACTAACACACAATACTCTTTCATGCAAATAAATTACTTTCATACAAGTACTTTCATCCTTTCAACAACTATATACATCTATGTACAATTGTTATAAAATGTATTAAATTCGTCTATATATTCCTAATGCTCTTAAAAAAAATCAATCACTCCTCTCCTAACCTTATTGCTTTCCTCCAGATTATCTTTCAGTTTGTCTGATAAGTTATAAAGCCGTCGCATATAGTGTAAGTTTCTACAGGTGCATAGTAGATGGCGCACAGTAAGCACCTTTCGTACAATGGCGGTTCTCGCTCAGCCAAGAGGTGTTGATGTGTGAGAAGTGTGTGACCTAGTCTAAGCCGATGAATTTTATTGAATCGCTCGCTTCTGTTTAAAGAGAGAGGAGGCTGCCAGCTGTTTACAGTTTTCTTTATTAAGGATAGGGCATTTTTGATGTGTTGCCACTCTTGTTGCCATTTGTCATTTATGGTATGTGTTAAATATGCCTTAACGTCTAAATCTTTGGTTATAATTACCTCTGTTGGCGCTCTATAGGACAAAAATGAATAAGTTCTGTAACTGACTCGGTTGGTATTTATCCTCCCAATACCTATACATTTATATTTAGGATAAATGAATGAAATTCCAAGCTTTTCATAAAGTTGTCATTTTCTAGATAATTTTTATTTACAGAATTAAGAATAAGTCATGTCTGTTTCATATCAGATTTTTTATTTTAGGAGATCTATCTTTTAATTTAATTAATTTTTTAATAGCTTCCTTTGATGATTTCCAATAGAATTTCCAAGACGATAATGTATAAAAATTCCTAATTACTTTCCATTTTGACATTGATGAAGTATTAAACAAAAACTTAAAACTCTTAGAAAATAAATATATAAACAACACTAAAAACAAATGTCGTGTTTAAGATGCACCTAAAATTAAAAGAAAAATTACATGAGTGAAAAGGTTTTTTATAATTAATTTGAAATTTTATAAATGGAAATAATCCGTTACAAAAAAAAACAATAAAACAAAGTCGGAGAGCAGTTTTTGTGCTGTATGGCATTCTTGATGGCCCGTTTCTTTTTTTTACGTAAAAGGGGAAAATGCTTAGCACAAAAACTGTGGGACTTGCACCCACTAAAATACTCCCTTACTCACGGGCACTTGTCCACCCTGGAACTGCTTATGGAACTACTTCGAGGTGATGCCTCGTAACGCCCACGCGGGCTGCTCTGGCCTAGCTGGGAAGTCGAGCTATTCCTATTCATTTCAGCAATCTTCATCCGCAGGACCGTCCGGGGAAAGGTAGCCACCCAGTCCTAACAATCCCCTCAGGCAAGCATGACCCTCATCCCCCATCTGCTAAATATGAGATGGCCGTTTACCACAAACATATTATAAATACTGCTCCATATTTAAAGTAAAGTAATGCCTTATATATTCAGGCGGGCTTAATGTCCAACGACTAAATTAGGTGTCGTGGACGAGGGCGGAAGCACATTACTTTACCATTAACATTTTTTAAACAAATATAAAATTAAGCAGCTATACGCTGTACTCGAACTGGGGTCCTCCCACTTACAAGTCCATGCTCATAACAACTACACCAACACCCGTCCCATATATATTTAAATATATGACCTTATAGAGTAAGCGTTGATGCAATAATATTTTTTTTTTTTATAATAGTTTGGATTTGTAAATATAAAGTATAACATCATAATATACTTTGTAAGTTTTATGATATAAAAATCACTAAACACCTGTATCTAAGTCAGGACATCATTGCCACAGAAGTTTTATGAGTTTTTTAATTACAAAAAATCTGGTGTGACAAAATTGTAACTGACAAAACTTTATAATTAGTATACCAAATTTAATGAAATTCGTCGGTATTTTTATGAAGAAAATCGCAAAAAATTGAAAAAAAAAAAACTAATCAGTAAAAAGGCACTTCCGGTTTACTAATTATTTGGATACTAGGAATTTTAGCTATCTGTTTATTTCAAATTAGATTTGTATAGATGGTAGCGCCATCAATCAACCATGAGGGCATTTTAGAGTAAAACATAACCTTACTCTCTCACAAAAGTCATTTCAGTGACTTTACCTAGAAAATAGGAAACAAATAAAAGTTGTACCTCTTTATATGTGAATGAAGAAGAATTTCAACAACATATTTAATTCTAATAATAGAATTTATAGAATTGTGTAATAAACTGAAATAACACTCTCCTCTCCCAAAAGTGTTCTTAAATGAATTTTCCCGGAGAAATGTTTCAAATAAAAGTTGTAGATCTTTGTATGTTTAGTTGATATACCAATTTGAAAGAAAGTTGTTGGTGCCATTTCTCGGAAAATTGTAAGAAACCAAAAAACCATTCAATAAAGTGGCACTTCCGGTTGGACGATTTTTGCGAAAAGCTTATTTTCAGGTCTCCTGGTAGTACTTTAACATAATATTAAGTTTGAACATTCTGCGATTTTTTGTTTTTAAGATTTGCTGTCCTACACAAAAACACACATACACACACGGGGACCAATTGCCTGAAACCACTTTTTTTGGACTCAGGGGACCTCGAAATGGATATATCTGGTGAAAACTCGTTTTAGAAAACTTGACACGATTACAATACTTCCTCTTACTAAGTAAGAGTAAAGGTAATATGGGCTGTATTATATCGAGTCTCTTTGAAACCAGCCCGAATGGGAGAGTAGTTTGAGATTTTGCTGAGTCAAGCTGGGCTCTAGCACAGACCATTTCTAGACGTTATTATAGGCTAAACCATTGCCAAAGAAAAGGGATTAGCTCAGTGGTAGAGCGCAGAACTACCACGGAGGTCGCAGATTCGAATCCAGTTGTGCTCTCCTTAATTTTTTTTTTTTTTCTTCCTTGGAGTCTCTACAGCTGACTGTCTGATGAAGCCAATGCTGTCTGTAAGTTGAGTACACTGCTCGGAGGCTGGCAGAAAGCTCTGGGAGGCATAAATAGGCCTTTGCAGGTCGCATCTTAACCGCTAAACTCGTAGGTCGAATGGCAAAACAGCAAACTCGTAATAAAGAGCAAAGTAGGTGAAACAAATAACAATGAGAGGCTGAACATTAAAAGAAAGTAAACTGCACTTTCGCTGGTGGAGCGAAATCCGCCGGTGTTCCTGCGGCAATGAACTTCAAACATCTTCGGCCTGTCTCCAGCTGTGCTGATGGAGTACGGTCTATGAGAGTCTTCCGTTCAGGGTTTCCCGCAACAGTGCTTAGTGCTGTATAATTTTGGATACTAAAACAGATCAGATGTCTTATTAGAGGTGGGCCCTTCGGTGGAAAGTACAAACTCCAGATGATGTCATGCACTTTCGGTCTCTTTTGCTGTGGATGGATTGCTTCAATGAATAAGTAACGGAGTTATGGAATATTTTCTTCTTAATTATTAATAGTAAAAAATTGTAAACTATTATTTTTACTAGTGAAACAACTGCTCAGTATTCAAGGGCCGTTAGGCTGAGTTCATTCTTATTATAATGTGTTTTATTAGATGTTTTTTGCCAAATTTATCGGTAGAAATTGCAAATAAAAAATCAACCCCCCCCCCCCAACAAGTTTCGTTACGAATCCCATTTAAGATAAAATAAGATTACGTAATATGAAAGGGTCGATAATAAGATAGAAGACAATTATAATGTGATTTGTTGATATCATTAATCTCTAATGTTCAATATTTTTTTCTGAAGCCATTTTCATTATATAGAAAAATGTCTTATCTAACCTTACAGCCCAAAAATCGAGAACTGCTTCTTATTTCCGATTTTTGCAGTTGCAAGAAAAAAATAAATCTATTATATAACTCATGAGTTAATGAGGTTTTTTTTCATTGGTGAGCTATCAGGAAAATATCTAAAAATCGAGTATTTAATGCGAAAGTTTATGCACTGAACTCATGAGATATTCCGGAAGAAACAATGTTTAATACGATACGCTCTATATACTGACTCACATTAAAGTATGTACATTACAAATACTAGCATCGTATTTTAAATAATTTCTTTTACTACAAACCAACAATAAATTTTGATCGTTCAAAATTATCCAATTATTAATTGTTACTTCTCTTATTCCTAGTAAGATTCGTGTGAAATTTTCAATATCAAGTTTTCACCGGAAATATCCGTTTTGAGGTCCCCTGAGTACAAAATAGTAATTTTTAGAAAATGGTCTGTGTATGTATGTAGTCAGGCATAGCTCAAAAATTAAAAATCGCAGAAAGTTTAAACTTCATATTCCGTTTAGGTATCACCATGGCATCCGACAGTATGTTATCTGTCTCAACCGGAAGTACCAATTTATTAAAAGGTTTTTTTTTTTCACTTTTCTGCAATTTTCTCCAAAAATGGCTCCAACGATTTTTTTTTAAACTTTGTTATATCAATTATACTCATTAAGGTTTACAATTTTTATTTGCAACATTTCTTCTCCTGGAAAATTCATTTAAGGGCATTTTGGGGGGGAGGGGGATTAGGTTTTTCCTTTAAAGTGCTATTTTATTTTATTACATTCACAATTCTATCATCTAGCTATAGATTGTTGTTGGGGATTATCGCATTGCGACCTGAAAGATCTATTGTGTCTGCCCCCCTCCAGACCCTTTTCAGTGCATTGCCCGCCTCTAAGCAGTGTTCTCTAGCTACAGACAACACTGCTCATCACCGTACAGTGAGTTGTAGAGGCTCCTAGGAAGAGAAAATCTAAGGGCAGCATGCTGGATTCGAACCCGGGCTTAGGCCAATTTGCTAGGGACGGAGACCCTAGTTTATGTACTGTGTTTGTTCTTGTCTGTAAAGTGTAGAGTATATGTAATTTTTGTGTGTTCTGTACTGTTCTGACGAAGTGCATGGATTACTCAACTGTGGTAACCCGTGGGGTCGCTACTCCCTATGTAAACTGCAACCGATACCCCTTGCGGTCATTCTGTCATATAAATAATATTAATTAGAATGAAATATGTGGTTGAATTTCCGAGTTTGAAGACAATCAGATGACCGGAAGTGCTTTTTTACTGAAAAGTATTTTTCAGTTTTCTGCTATTTTCTCCCCCAAAACGGCGGCATCAAAGATTTTCTTCAAACTAAGCATGTGAATTACACATCTAATGCGCTACAACTTTTATTTTGAAACATTTCTCTATGTAAAATCATTTAAGGGGGGTTTTTGGGGGGTAGTGGTGGGGTTATTTGTGCCTCTAAAGTGCTATCTTAGTTGATATACAATTCTTCCATCTAGATGAAATTAATTAAAAATAAATTGTTTGCCAAAATTCTGAGTTCCAAGAAAATTTATTAAACCGTTTTGAAATGCGTTTTTACTGATAGATTTTCAGTTTTACGCGATTTTCTCCATAAAAATTACTGGATGAATTTCATTAAATTTGGTATACTAACTATAAAATATGTCAATAAACAATTTTGAAAACTGGTATAAGAGAAAATTGTATGATTTGTTTTGAATCCGAACTACAATTTTTTAGCAATTCAACTACAATTTTTATTTATGGCAATTATTCGCGAATTTATCGTACTAGAAATATTTTTCAGGAGTAAAACTGTGAGAAAAAAAATACACAAAGTGAAGCAAGAAATTTATGAAAAGATGCTAATACTTCTATGCAAGTCAATAGAGAAATTCCGTGTAAAGTTTGGCAAAAGAGTATTCCTTTGTATGTATACGGCTAATGGTTTCGTAAGAGACAGGCAGTGCCCAAACTCACGAGAACTTTCTTCGACAAAGTTGGAATCTATTAAAAGAGCTTAATCTTAGCAGGATCGAGATACTGATTCGTTAGGCTATTATATCCATCTATTCCCGCAGAAATTTGTTTTTTAATATATATATATTTTTTTTTTTTTAAAAAAAACATCCGAAGATAATAGTAAAAAGTTTAATCTTCATTGTATTTTGAAAATTGGGGCTCAGCAGGTCCGATTATAAACAATAAATTATAAATTAAAACAGGAAAAGGACAATAAACAATAAATAAATAAATAATGATGTAATGGAATCGTTTGATGTGTGATTTGTGATAAGTAGCACGAGCGGTTTCGTATTAGGGCTTGTAAGTTTGTTTGAGGAAAAGATAGAAGTATTAAGAATAATTAAGAAGTCACCACTGTTTTATATAATAAATATATTCTGTTAAAATAATAACTACAAGTTATTTGATATTATAAACTTATTTAATATATTGTGAAACTGGCACTGATACTAAGAGAGCGATTCCTGAAGTGTTCTGGCTTTGGAAGCAGAATACTACTGTATTGTTTGAAGGCAGAAGTGAGACTATTTTTGGAATTGAACTATTTGAAAGCTGATGGCTCTCTCTATTCTTTGGAATTGCTCTCTTTCTCTAGCGGGGGAATTTTCTTGTCTAAAAGATTTACCCTAACGGGATTTTGTGCCTTTGTTTTTCTATTTGCAATGATCCCAATTTACAGTACCTGTCACTAAATTACACTCTTTTTGAAGTTAAATTCACAATCTAATATATTAACAAAATTAGATAAATTATTTTTAAAAACTATTATTTTTCATTTCGTACTTCCACTACAATGAATTGTAAGTAAATTAAAAAGAAATAAATTGTGATATATAAATGTTCGGTAATTTGATAATGGTTTAAAAATTATCCAAAGACTAATACGGTATGCTGTACGCTACTCAAATTACTTAAGCAATCATACTTTTTATAATTTTTACTATTTACACTAAAGTATTTCTCTCCCACATTCTTATACATGGGAAGTTCAGCAACGTTCCAAAATTTCAAAAATGAATTTTTACAGTAAATACCTGCTTTTCCTTGGGTACAAAATGCAAATGTTTCTCCCCCCCCCCTTATTTCACTGTGTGTATGTATATAAGTGTCTGTTCCTATGTGTGTGTGAAATTGACGTTAATTGACAAAGAAATACTGGTTTATTTTAATGTATTATAATCAATTATCGTCCTCACGCGTTGGTCCGGTGGCTAGCGCTCTCGCCTTTCGTGCGAGAATTCAGCAGCGTGATAAAAAGTGGGAAGGTACAGTTAATAGCGCCCTAGGTAATAAAGGCCGGAACTACATGGCGTGGGAACTGCGGCGTGCTTAACACACGTCCCTCTTTTCAAATCACCGTCTGGCAAGCCTTGGCCTTTCACGGGTTGTTACGCCATAGGGTTTTTTTTATAATCAATTATCAGATATCAATAGCGATGGAAATCTCATATTAGTACTTTTTCTTAATATCATTTTTATTCAGGCTGAACATAAAACATTCCAAGTTTGTGTTTATCACAACTTGTTTGAAAATTGTTCATAATATTTGCTAGTTGCTTTATTTCACTGGTATGATTACTGTAATTTCGGATAACATTGTTTTCTTTGAAACAATTCTTGGAAACGATAAGATGAAAAAAAAAAAATCATTTAATCGCACAAGCACTCCCGCTTGATGAATGGGTTTTGAGTAGTTGACCGATACTTTTGACTCATTTCTATTTTTGTTTTCAATTTCACAAATTTAAAGCGATAATAATAATAATAATAAAAGGTAGAAAAAAAAAAAAATTAACATTCGGTGCACTACAAACATTTGCTCTAGATTAATCTAGCACTGGTAATAATGCATGGTGAAATCTCATCATGAGAGCTGTAAACTAATAAAACACTTATCTACTATCTCCTGTTTATTTTCTAAGTGGAAGTAGCCCTACTTCTTCACTGTGGGTGGCTACGGGATCTGAGCCTGACAACATGGCCATACCACAGATAAATGATTGGATTTGTTTCACCTGATTCGTACACAATTCTCTTCAACCGACTTGCATACCTGATAAGAGCAACAATGATATGATATTATATTCTTGGTAGCATTTCTTTATCTACTTATATCTTTAAAAAATATATAAAGGCAAAAAGTACTTAGCAATATAAACTGCTCCACCAAAATCTGCTCAACAATATAAACTGCTCCACTAAAAACGGCGCACTTTAAAAAAACGCATACATTTTTGCTTTATCATGTTTATGAAAATCGAGTTTTATATATTGTTTTTAAAAATTATTAGAAAATAATAGCTGGGGTCAAAAACCCTATTGTTTTTTGTATGTTATTGATTGGTCATCTTAGTAACATATTTTCTCTTATAAGGGTTGGCAAAAACATGAATTTGTTTTTTTTATCAATAAATTAACATTTCCACATTTACAGTTGTGATTCCATCGTGTCTGCGTGTTCTTTTACTTTCACTTATTCGTTTTATAAGAAGGTAATTACTGCTGAACAAGTAGCATGAATTGTTGCTCTTGCAGAAGATCGACTGAGGCAGGGGTATGTCGAAGAACATTAGGATTCCCTGAAACTGTTCGAAGGGCCAAGTTCCCTGGAACTGTTCGGTATCAAGAAAATGGTCTCACGAAGACACAAGGTTCAGGTCGCTCATGAGCGACTCGACAAATGACCGATTTATATTGATGCACACTCACCGCAATCGAATATCAATTGCTTCTGAAAGGGGCTTTACGACTCAGTACGGTTCGTGGGGTTTACAGTCAGCGTTGAAACTATAAGAAGAAGGCTTTCAGAAATGAATTTATGGTCAAGAAAACCAGCACCAAGACAACTGCTCACTGTAGAACATCGAAGAGTCCGCTTGGAGTTTGCTAGAGAACACTGCAACTAGACTGGAAACAAGTGGAAGGAAGATCTTAATCTTTTCAGATGAACTAAGTTTCGCTATGTATGCACCAATAGGTCGTCTTCGAGTTAACCGAAATCCTGAGGAGCGGGTACGTACCACATCCTGAGGAGTGGGATTTCTTTGGAGGCAAAAACGGAGCTCTATTCAATTTTCAATGAGGCATCTCTGTATGCAGATTTGTATGTGACCGTCATTTCGCAGCAAAATATAACACTGTAGGTGCCATTTAATGGTGAGAATTGTATTTTACGATATTGTATGAGCACTATAAAAGCAGCCTGTGTTGGGCGATAACTTCAAGTAACTAATATTTAGACTTTTAGATGGCCAGCACACGCAGCCCGGATTTAAATCCTATAGAACTGCTTTGGGATAAACTTAGTAGGTGCTTCAGACGGCGAATTAATCCTTGTGGAAGCTATCTGAGCTACGATGTGTTCTAGTGGAAATATGGAATGATTTACCGCAAGAACTTGTGAGCAACCCAATAAGGAATATGTCAAGTACTGTAGAAGGCAGTTACTCAAGCAAGGGAAGGTAATACTACTCGTTAAATATTTTTAATTTTAAAAAGTATTGAAGGATAAAACATTTATTTAAATTCAAATTTTTGTTTTTCCATTTTTACTTTCTCTTACTCCTAGTAAGAGGAAGTATTGTAATCGTGTCAAATTTTCGATATCGAGTTTTCACCGGAAATATCCGTTTTGAGGTCCCCTGAGTCCAAAAAGTAGTTTTTAGCAATGGTCTGTGTGTTTGTGTGTGTGTGTGTCCATGTGTCCGTGTTGTGTGTGTGTGTATGTATGTATGTGAACAGCATAGCTCAAAAACGAAAAATCGTAGAAAGTTGAAATTTGATATTCCGTTTAGGGGTCACCATGGGATCTGACTGTACGTTATCTGTCAAAATTCCTCAACCGGAAGTACCACTTTACTAGTTGGATTTTTTACTTTTTTGCAATTTTCTCAAAAATGGCTCCGACGATTTTCTTTAAACGTCAAACATCAACCACACATACAATGAGCTACAACTTTTATTTGAAACATTTCTCCGAGAAAATGCACTGAAGGGCACTTTTGGGGGAGGGGTGGGGTTAGGTTTCCATCTAAAGTGCTATTTCAGTTTGTAAGACAATTCTGTCATCTAAATAATGTTAATTAGAATTAAATATGTTGTTGAAATTCCGAGTTTGAAAAAAATCGGATAACCGGAAGTGCGTTTACTTTACCACTTTACTAAATGATTTATTCACTTTTTCGCAATTTTCTCAAAAATGGCTCCGACGATTTTTTTGGAACTTCCTATATAAACTAAACATGCAAAGATCTACAACTTTTATATAAAACATTTATCTGGAAAAATTCTTTTAAGGGATATTTTTAGGGGAGGGGTGGGGTTAGATTTTCATCAAAGTGCTATCCTAGTTGATTATACAATTCTATCATCCAACCATAATTAGTTAGAAATAAATAGATGACTGAAATTTCGAGTTTCAAGAAAATTAGTAAACCGGAAGTGCGCTTTTACTGAACAGTTTTTTCAGTTTTCGACGAATTTCATTGAATTTGGTATACAAACTATAAAATTTGTCAATTATCATTTAGAGAACTGGAGTAAGAGAAAGTTGTGTGAGTGTTTCACACCAGATTTTTTTAATCATCTTTCTGCTCTTCCCTTATCTTTAAACAATCCATACTCTAAAACAACATTATGTAAAATAGAAAAAGTTACTGGAAAAAAAGTATAAATGCATTTTTCATAATGCACCGCTTTTTTTTTTTGTGTAGCACTCTATTCGAATCAGTATGACATGTCCATTCTATTATACACAAACACAACTCTTTCATTAGTATATATACTTATAATAGCTGCATTTAAAATAATTGATTCTAATCAGTTGAATATACGTCCATTATCAGCTATTATGAAAGGGATGTCATAACAGCTCTGACCAAGGTTGTAATCTCTCTACCTCCTTCAGTTTTTATTAATGGAGGACATGCATTATGAATAGTTATAATTTTTTCTTAAACACTTTTTTTTTGTTTTAATAATGTCTTTTTATTTTTTCTATTCTTTTTATATTATTATTAGAAATTTTATTTCGTTATATGGATTTTGTAATATTTGACGTGAAAGTATTAATGTCCAATAATAGATAATAATTACATTATCTCCCCATTAAATTTCATAACATTTCATTATTAACAACACAACAAATAGACAAACTCAATAGTGGATACCATTCCAGCAAACATTTACATAGCTTATTCTTTATTCTTACGGCTGTAAGAGGAAGTATTGCGATCGTGTGAAATTATCGAAACTTGATATTTCACCGGAAATGCACATTTGGGGATTTTCTTAGTAAGAAAAAAAATATTTTTTAAAACTGTCAACCGGAATGCGTCTATACTGAAAGTTTTTTTTTTTTTAATTTTATTTGAAAACAATTTCAACATTTCCCTTGAACTTGTCATTATCTTAAGGTTTGTAATTATTTAAAAATCGATAATGTTTATTTGAAACGTTTTTCTTACACAATTAAGTTTTGAAGGAATCTGAGCAAAGTTAAGTTCCATTTTCAATACCATTTTCAATTCGGTTGTACCAACTAAATAATACGTATTTCCTTAGCTCTACAGTTCGACGTGAGCTTTGGCTTTCCTTACATCTTTTCTCCATTCACTCCTCTCCCGCGCTTTCTCTTGCCATATAGAAATCTTCGTAGTTTTTTAAGTTCTTTCACCACAACTTGCTGCCAGTGTTTTCTGTGCCGAAGTATGTGCTCGTGAGCACCCCTGCGCTGCTGCACCTGGCTTCCGACATAAGCTTCATGTGACCCAGCCATTCTATACGTCTTGATTTTATGTACTTTACAATATCCTTACTGATAAAAGCTTTTCCAATTCTTTTGTTTGTTTTTTAATTTTTATTTTCCAGATCCCTCCTTCATTACTAAATAATAATTAAATTATATTAAATGCATTGCTATAACTTCTGGAAAAATTGATTGTATTGAGGTGACAGGGGGATAAAGCGCGTTCATACTTGTACAGTGGTGACAGGGGGATACGAGTTCATGCTTGTATCCCAGCCTAAAGCCACGGCTAGACGACGGATTTCAACGAAGCCGTTCTTACGGAAATAAACGGAACGTTTTATGACATGATACCTTGGATAGACTGTCCGATAAATAACGCAATTATTAACGCATCAAATGAAGTAGGTATCCCAGTGGACCGGCTATTTGTTTGATTTTTAACGTAGTACATAGTTCCATCAGTAAAGAACGTGTCATTTCCAAAAGCATTTAGCAAAAATACTTTGTTCAAAAACTATGGCAAAGTTAAGCATTACATTGGAAGTAGTTATTTCCGTTAATGGTTGTAAGAGACAACGTCGTAAACAGAAACGACAGAGAAATTTGGTGGGTGCATCCAATAATTTGTGATCGAGGTTATAGAGAAAAGTTCAACAAATCTACATGATAAACTTGTTCCATGATGTATAAACAATGTACCAAAATAGTAGAATATATATAAAATATACCAAAATTCAAAAGCGATTACAAGGGAGAGCTATACAAACAGAATTGCAACCTCCGTTGCGTTGTTTTCCACCCATCTAGGGCAGTTACACTGCGTTATTTCTCGATGAAGTATGGGCTCGTACCCATCCTTCTGCGAAAGGACTTTGAAAACGAGTGTCTACATCTATTTCGTACGGTAATTTCAGTAACGTCTAGCCACTTCCTCCCTAGTATCAGCGCAGTCCATTATTTCTTGCATTATTTAGCGCTAAATAAGTGCCGTCAAAATCCATCCATCTAGCCAGCCGTAGCCTAACGGAATGATCATAATCATGGCATTTATTTATGTAATAGCAAGAGACAGAAGACAGGCCCGAACAAGAGAGAGAAGACGACAGGCTCTCTCTGGTACTCTCTGACTTAAGCAGACTAGAGTGGGAGAACCTGTATATAAGCCAGTGAGAATCTATGTAGAGGATATCTATCAGATTCAACCATATATCGCTTCGTGTCAAATCTCTACTCCGACCTTTTATTCTATCAGTCCAGTGCAGTTAGTTTAAACTTATAGCTACTTATAACAGTGTCTTCATATCTCATTTAATTAATCAAACCTAATTTCTCTCTTCAACAACTCCATTATATTTATATACGTACACCTCCGACTTTTACAGAATGCACAGCTAGTTAAGATAAGCGAAATTACTACTGACTGATTTTAATTCTATGTGCAGACAGTGATACTCAAAGGAACAAAAAAAAAAGATCATTTTTTGGCTCAGTGGATTTGGATTAATCCAAAATACATCGAACATTTAGAAGTTTCTGTGGAATCTATAAGTTAATTCCGGGCAAACAGGAACACTACCTTACAATGTAATAACATCTGTGGCTATGGTATCCCTAAAAAACAAACTAATATAATCTCTAGCACCTAATTTATGACAAAAATATTAACTATGTCATGCTATAATAGCCAGCTAAACTTTTAGTTTGTTAAAACTTTCAAGTTGGAAAAAGATTCGTCCAAAATTGATATTTTAATAATCATGAATGGAGAAAGCCATGAAAGTGTTACAAATCAGAATTTTTTTTTTTTAATGGTTTTAAAAAAATTATTCAACTTTTGGGAAATTGAATTTCATTTAAAGTTATTCTTTAGAAACTTTAAAAAAAATATTTGTTATTTAGAAAAGTGGTGTCATTTATTTACTATTACTAATTATCTTAACTACTTAAAATGTTATCTTCATTTAGGGAGACACTGGTATTTGTAAAGAATTTAATTGAAAAATTTCGAAGTTTTTAGAAATATTTTTAATCGATTCAATTAAGCAACATTTTGATCACTTAATTTTAACCCTGACATATTTACCATGATAACGTTTTTTGTTTTTGTTTTTTTTGTTAAACGGGTTTCTTAAAAAAAGAAATATATTCCCTTGAAATAATAGGATGTTAATCATAATTGGTAAAGCAATAAATTCTAGTTTACTTTAATAAAACATTGGGCAACTTCAAGTGAAACTAGATTTTCGTTTAATTTTTTTTTCTTTCTTCCGGTAGAGTTTTGAATTTGAGTTTTTCAATGGTAATTCCATCAGATACCAAGACAAAAAGTGATTAAGTAAACACACTTCCGGTTATACGATTTTTTCCAAACTCGGAATTTCAACCACATATTTAATTCTAATTAACATTATTTAAAGATGACAGAACTGTCTAAGAATAAACTGAAATAGTACTTTACATGAAAACCTAAGACCCACCTCTCCCCCAAAAACTGTCCTTAAATGAATTTTCCAAGAGAAACGTTTCAAATAAAAGTTGTAGCTCGTTGTATGTGTAGTTGATATACCATGTTTGAAGAAAATCGTCGGAGCCATTTTTTGAAAAAAAAAAAAAAAACTAGTAAAGTGGTACTTCATGTTGAGGAATTTTGACAGATAACGTACAGTCAAATCTCATGGTGATAACTAAACAGAATATCAAGTTTCTACTTTCTACGGTTTATTCGTTTTTGAGCTATGCTGTTCACACACACACACACACTCACTCACTCACACAGGCCATTTGCTAAAAACCATTTTTATTGACACAGGGGACTTCAAAACGGTTATTTCCGGTGAAAACTCCATTTCGAAACATTGACACGATTACAATATTTCCTTTTACAGGTAGGAGTAAGAGAAAGTAAAAATATTAGTGGGTGGATGTGTGTCTTCTATCATAATATCAAATAGTCGAAATTGAGTTTTCATCGGAAATACATTGCTATTTTAAGGTCTTCTGATTACCAAATATGTCCTTAGCAAATGGCGAATATATTTGTATATTCGAGTGATCAACATTTCAAAAACGAAAAATCAGTAGTAACTTAAATTCCATGTAGTTACAATCAGAGTTCTACACGAATGTTTTGATTCACTAAATGTTTTTTTCAATTGTTCACTCACATACAAAAATATATTTGGGGGGGTGGATTGTTTATTTGGGAGGTTTTAAGAGTGTTGAAATTTTAAGCTTTCCTCTGACGGACTATATTAGAAAAATAATATGTACCGACTTATCACATTTTTTTATAAAATGCATTTAATATAATAATATTAAATGAATTGATAAAATTCGGGATTTTTAACTTCCGTTAATCGGAATTACGACTTCACTGGATTTTTTTGCACAGATTTTCCGGATTGTCAAAAAGAAAAATTCGAACTTTCAAATGGAAATTCAAACTTGGAATGGTAATTGCCAATATATATTTATTTGAAACATCCTCACGCATTGGTCTAGTGCTAGCGCACTCGCCTTTGGTGCGAGAATTCAGGGTTCTATTCCCGTTAGGGCAGTCGGTGTTTTGACCTAGTTTCGTGATAAACAGAGGGAAGCAACAGTTAGTAGCGCCCTAGGTAGCGAAGGCCGGAACTAAACGGCGAGGGATACATTTTTCCAAAGAAATTGAAATTAGGGATGTTTAGATGTCAAGTGCGGGTAGGATCTGCAACCTAAGATCTCTAATACTGTTATTATATAATTTAATGGGAATTTAAATTTGTTTAGTACAAGCTGCAAGATTGAAGAAATTTTTTATCATTTTTTGCACAGATTTTCCGGATTGTCAAAAAGAAAAATTCGAACTTTCAAATGGAAATTCAAACTTGGAATGGTTGCCAATATATATTTATTTGAAACATCCTCACGCGTTGGTCTATTGGCTTTTGTCAGTTTAATGAAATTTTTTGTCAGTTTAATGAAAGTGGGGATAAATGCCATTTTTTTAATTTTTATTTTAATTGTTGAAACAAATAAACTTAATTGTGAAAAATTGACTAAATCATAATATATTTTTTTTTTCAGCATTCAGAAAAAGTAAAAAGCGAAAGTTCAAGTTGAGAATAAATGGTTATTCCTTATCTGTTACACTTCTTAATCTGTAATACTCTAATGCAGGTACATAGATGATTGAAGCTCGCGTAATTTAAGGGGGGGGGATCTTCCAAAATATGTCATTTTATGTGATGTCCAATTAATGTGCATTTACACCGATTAGTTTAACAGGTTACTTTTCATAATAAGGGAATAAAATTCATTACAAATTAAATGGCCATAGTTTTTCTTTCCGATCTACTGAACTGATTTAAGAATTGCACTAATTGATCTTGAAAAGGAAAATTATTAAATGTATTAATAATATCTATGATTTTATACTTCATTCTTTTGGTTATGACCGGTTTCGAATTTTCATCCATCGAGAGAGTAAGGTTTAAATCAATTCGTGTAAAGAGAGGACGTCAACTATATACTTATATGTTTATACGACAAACATCATTACTGGTTGACTATTTATAATAATTTCTTTCGTTTAATAAAAAAATTTCTAAAACTATTTAAATATTACGCGAATTGAATCTGTTTTGATTAAAAATAACTTATTTCAATAACATTTTAGTTTTATTTTAATAAGAGCGGCAGATTTTGAAAATGGCGGAGAAGTATAGTTTGAATTCAGATTGTCATCCATATTATTATTGCATATGTAAGTTTGATTATGTGCATAGAACCGTGTGAAACTGTACCTTCTGGTTTATTATGCAACACTCTGTAATTTTGCTTACAACCTGAACTAGTAATATTAATGATAATAATAATAATAACGACCACCTCTAGTAAATAATACCTATAATTACTAATGTTTATTTTTATTTTTTGTTCAAAATATCTCTGATTTCATTTACAAAGTTCTTTTACTTCTGTGCCTTTTTTTTTTTTTTATTAACTAACTTTCCCCTTGAAGGAAATTTGTATTAGATTATTGACATTATATGTCCTTGTGTGCAGACACTTTTCGGGATTAATAAACCCCTATTCTCGGAATTTCTTGTTTGCTTTTTCGACTATATTTTTAGTAATTTTTCACCTTATAAGGAAATTGCTTTTCCTTCAGTCGGATGTTTGCATGACTTGGACAAGTCATGTAAATTCAGAAACTGCCTGAATGAAGTTCAAGCAATTTTATTACGTATTCATTTCGTGGCAAACTCGATAATGCTGTGACAACTGTTTTTATTCGGAAAAAAGTAATAAATGATTTTAAGGAAAAACATCGAAATATACCATCTAGAATAGAAATAAATTTTTTCAAAAATAGTTTTTAAATAAATAAGGAAGATTTCATTGTGTTTGGAAACAGCCAAATAAGATTTGTTGAATTGATCAACGATTATAATGTCGCGAATTGAAAGTAAAAGATGAAGATAAACAATTCCTAATTTTTCGGTTAATATTTAGTTCAAATTTTATCGTCGGATTACTTATAATTTGTTACTTCCTGCAGTTTGAATTTCCAATAACTTTTTAATAATTAAGTCATGCTATTTATACAATTTTTTTTTGCCAAATTATTGAAAGTTAAAATAAAATTCTGCGATTAGTGATATTTTTTCCCAAATTCGTTAGGTGTGTAAAATAAAACCAAGTGGAATAATTAGCCTTTAAATGATTTTTTTTCAATTAGTCCATGTTGTTAATCGAAGTTTCAGCATCAATCGTGCCATTTTCATGAGGTAAATATGTCTGATTTTTTTTTTAAATTTACCCCATGGTGTAAGCTGTGTTATAATTCCGTGATACGAGGCATGTCCAGAAAGTAAGTGTACTGAGGCTCTCACGGCCGGAGGGATTTTGTTTTCGACATATGTTGGCTACACTGTCGTGTAGCCTGATTCCTCCCCTCCGCAACGAGACCGGTTCGAGGTCAGTACGTTGAGAACTGTCGACGCGACAATACGTTTCGTGAAAAATGTCAATCCAATCTCCCGCCAAGTGTGAAATATTCAAGGTCGGGCAAGAGTTTTTGAGACGCTACAAACTCCATGGAGATGAATTTCTCCGCTCCATCATTACTGGAGATGAAATTTGGGTTGCACACTACACACCTGAAACCAAAAGGCAGTCTCAACAAAACACTTATAACTTGCACTGATGTTCTGTCTCTATGAATACTGCTTGAATGTCGAATTTAGACTTGTTAAATGCTGCAAGACAACTGATAAAAGAATGCTCTTCTTGGTATTTAAAATCCGGCCCTTTATGTATGATTGTTTAGAAGGGGTAAAATACAAAGTTGACTAAGTTCTCCGACCTTTCTTGTAACGGTTGGTCTTGTACCTGGATTATACCCTTTTTCCAGCCAATATATCTTTGTTCTTTTAAAACTGAATTTATTTAAGTTTATTTAAATTATAAAATCTATTTCAATTTGCTTCTTTCACTACGGCTTTTCTAAGACTTTGTCATCATTTCCCACAAGAAAAGATTTTCTATGATTTTTCATTTGCTGATTTTTTTTTTTTATTTTTTAATTTTTTTATAAACTTCACAAATTTTAAAAAATGTAAAGAGTCTCAAGTTATTTAAAATAAGTTTGTTGTTTATGGCAGTTTTTATACTAATGATTGTATTAATCTAAAAATTACTGCTTATATGAATATAAAAACGAAAAATGGAAAACCATATATAAGTTTTTTTTTATTTGTGATTTTTATTAAGAATTTACTGTTTTTCATGCATTAAAAAGCCTATTAAAATTTATGTTTAATGGTTTCGGTTTTGTTTATAAAGTCAAAAATTGTAATATCCAACATACCCATTTTAAATAATAACCCAACATATAAATAAATTAATTAACTAAATAAATTAATTATAAATACAAATAAATTAATTAACTTTAACCTATTTAAAACATTTTTCCGGGAAAATTCATTTAAAGGTACTTTTTAAGGGATAGATGGGAGGGTTAGGTTTTTTTCTCTAGAATGCTATTTCAGTTTATTATATATAACTCTATCATCTAAAAAATATTAATTAGATATAGATAATAGAATATGTGGACGAAATTCCGAGTTTGAAGAAAATCATATGTGTAATCGGAAGTGAGTGCTTTTTATCTGAAATATATTTTTCAGTGTTCTGTTATTTTATCTAAAACGAATCCAAAAAAAAAAAAAAATTTTTTTTTTTTCAACAAAATATGTGAACTTTACATATACAAAGAGCTACTACAACTTTTATTTCAAACATTTCTTTGGGTAAAATCATTTAATAGGTTCCAAAAAAAAGAAAGAATAAATGTATTTTATTAAGTTTAATTCTCCAATTGATATAAAACTGAAGACAAACATTTAATAAATTATAAGTTTGAAGAAAATTTGTTAATTACAATTTTGTTAATTGTGTAAAACGTTAAACTATGTTAAAAAGTATATCAACTAAATTTGTTCTGTACAAGTCTATGTTATCACACTGTTATTGATAAAAGATCATAGTGATGATGGGCAAATGCCCGAAACCGGTCGATAACCGTAACAGCAAGAGAGAGAGCCAAGCCCGACCGAGAGTAAACGGACCCTCTCTGGTACTCTCTGGCATAAGCAGGCTAGAGTGGGGAGACCTGTATATAAGCCAGTAAGAGATCTAGACATCTATCTATCAGATTCAACCATACATCTCATCGTGTCATATCTCTACTCCCACCTTTTATTCTATTAAAATCATTACAAGTCCAGTGCAGTTTGTGTAAACTTCATAGCTAGATTATAACAGTGTCTTCATATCTCGTCTAATTAATCAAACCCAATTTCCCTCCTCATCAACTCCATTATAATAACCAAAAAAGTAGCAGGCTATCACGTAAAATAAAGGCTTTCCTGCTCTGCAGAACCAACCACAACTGTAGATTATTTCTTCTTTTTTTTTTTGCAATTTTTAATTTATTAATTCATTGAACAAAATAAGATTTATCAGAGAATGAGGGTCATCTTCAGCTTCAGTAACATTCGTTTCATGTCATCATTCGTTGAGAAAACTATTATTAACCCCATTATTTTGGTGAATCGGTTTTTAAAAATAATAACATTCCAACAATATGGAAAAAGTTTGTTTAAACGATTGAGGAGTTTTACAAAATAAATAATTCATAAGCATAACATATTCTAAGCAGGGAAACCATTTCAATAACTGAAACAAGGCACTAATTGCAATTCTGAATAAATATAAACATTATAACATATCAAGAGGAATATGTGTAAGAAAGCTCAAAATATGAATTACAAAAAATAGAGATATTTTCCTTGATAGCCTGTTTTTTTTTGTTTTCATCGACCGGTTACGGCCGTTCGCCCATCATCAGGATGTTTTTATCAAAACAGTGGGATAACGTAGACTTGCACAGAGCAAATTCAGTTGATACACTGGTTTTTTAAAAGTGTTTTGGTAGGACTTAACTAGGTTAGAAAAAGGAGTTCGTTATACCTGCGTGGGTAAACACATGTTTTTTTCTTTTTGGGCTATTGTACATTGTTCCTTTTAAAAACATCCAACATGTGGAGATGTATAACTTAAATTACGTTTTTGAAGGTGATTTACATTGATAAAATTAATTACCCATACTATCTTACTATTTTATTTTTTAATTGTTCATTGATTGTGGAATAAAGTAAATGACCTCCGTGTCAGGCGTGGTTTACTGTGGAATAGTTAATGAAAAGAAATGATAAAAACGAGCTGCATGATCGTAAGATAGTATAAGTAGCCAATATGTTATGAAACAATTAATGCATGTTATTTGATAATACCCTTTTTTTTACCTTTTTATAATCCACTTCACCATTCACGCAAGCATGTAAACTTAAATACTTTTTTTTTTATAGGCTTAAATATAAAATGTCTAAACGACTTAAATATAAATTTTTATAAATATAACATTGAAAAATTATATAAGCATGCTAACTGGCCTTAATGTAGTGTACATTCCACAAGTAATATTTTACATTTTACATTCTCAATTTAAATACTTTATTCACATATGTATAAACCTAAAAATATTTGATTCAGATGTGCTGTGTATTGTTTATTGCGTTTTTGTTATTGTGAAAGCATGGTATACTAGCGAATTTTGTCTGTTCGTTTATTAAGTTTTGTGTCTTGTGTTTATATTTATTTATTTATTTATTGAAAAAATTTACGATTCATATATGAAAGAAAAAGAACTCTGTAAACATATTTGTACTGACATAGCAACGGCTGTCTGTCAGGAGTGCTGTTAATACAACAAATAACAAAATATAAAGAAAAAGAAAGTTTACCTAAGAAAATAAAAATTAACATCAACCCAAAGCAGGAAAACTGTGAATAAATTCTTTATAAGAGAAAAAAATAATTAACAAATACATTTTTTGTTTATTTTACATTTTTTTATTTTATATTGTATAATTAAAAATTGAAATTTTCAACTAAATATGACCAGTAAAGTGTAACTTCGTTTAGGTATCTGGTCAGAGCTGCACAATCTGCACCACTCAACCATGCTATCATTTCGTCCCTCGTTAAGGTGAGGCCACCCCCAAACATCTTTTCCTTATTCCCGCAAGAACCCTACAGTGACCGAAGAAATGGTACACATCCTCGTCCTCACGAAGGCTACACAAAGAGCATGTGTAGTCTTTTCGCTGGAGGAAAGGTTTATAATTTAAATTAATAAGTTCTCCTCTTATTTTAAATATATTGCTAATATTGGAGACACGCATACCCAAATTTATATAATCTACATCCAGGGAAACCTGCTTGTAAATGTTATGAAATACCCCTTTCAAACCTTTGTCTCGGTAGTCCAACCGATAACCAACGGTTAGATTACTTTTCAGGGTATTCAGCTCCTTCCTCCATTGCTCTATGGACACGAAAACTTGCCCAAATTCACAATTTATTTGCTTAGACCAATTGATCCAATCATTAAACCACAAAATTTTCTTTTGGCCTACTTCCTGAGCTATCAATTTGGTAAGTCGGAAATCTTCAAAATTTAAGGTCTTTAGCACCTAGTTAAAATGAAGTGTGAAAGTGAAGACATGGTTAGGCGAACATTTGGTCTCTAGGTAGATCATATATTTAGGAGTCTTGTGTTTATATATTTCAAGTTGTTCTAGTATGTCCAGTCGTCGTCTTTTTTTTGCCTGGATGTATTCGTTTAATCGTGATGAAGGTTTTGTCGGGTTTGTGTTTGTTTTTCTATAGGCCAATTTTGTTATACTTGTAGGATCTGATATGTTCGGCAAATCGCTCCCTGATTTTTCTGCCTGTCTGGCCAACGTAAATGTCGCTATATTCCGGGCATTCATAAATCTCGCTACATTTTTATGTATATCTGTCAGTAGTCTCAGTACGTGTGCGAAATTTGTTGCCTAATTTATTGTTAGATGTTAAGATGCCTTGATACCCAGTTTCTTAAAAAATTTAGGTATGGTTTCTAATGTAAGTGAATGTGGCAAATTTTTCTGTTGTTTCGTTGTCATTCCTATTTCGGTGGTGTTGTTTTGCTTTTCAACCACAACAACTATGAATTGAAACGCATGAGATAATAAGGAACAATTGGTCGCACTTTTTGAATGTAGACAAATTTTTAGTTTTTACTTTTACTTAATGTAGCAAAAGGAAGTATTCCATTCACGTCAGAGTTTTAAAAATGAATTTTTTAATACAAATAGAAGTTTTGAGAACGGTGAGCCAGAAACTGTGGTTTCTAGAAATTGGTCTTTCTTTATCTAGTGAATCTTACCTATATTTATAAATATACGAGGATTATCCTGAAAGTAACGTTACAAGATACAAAAATAAATATATTTTAATGAAATTTACACGGATTACTTTATTTTTCCACATAATCACAATTTACTTCAATAAATTTTGTCAACCTTTGGACGAGTTTATTTCATTCCTGTGTTATGGAGGACTTTTAGCCAATTCCCTACTTCGATTTTCATTTCGTCAATATCAAAAAGCGTTTTCCACTCAGATGTTACTTTAATTCAGTGAAGAGATGATAATCGCTAGGAGCGAGATCGTGGCTGTTAGGGAGTGGTTTAAACCAAATGAAATTAACAACTCTTGTGTTACACGAGCGGTGTGAGGACGAACATTATCATGAAGGAGATAACTCCCTTCACCAACATCTCACGGCGTTTGTTTTGTATGGCTCTGCTAAGTTTCTTCGGGGTCTCGCAGTATCTTATTGTTTCGCTTTTCTGCAAAAATTCGACGCGCATAACCCCTTTAATGTCCTCATTAAATTTTTTTTTAGCTGATTCCTGGGTTTCGAACTGTTTTGCTGAAGAAAAATGGCATGAAACCCAAGTAATAGAGTCAAGAAAATTTTTGCCTTCAGACTCGGAAGCGCTGCTCTATGTTGATTTTGTGTACTTCAATAAGCATCTTCGGCACCTATTCCCCGATATTTCAGTAGATCACACACGATTTCATGAACAATAATTCCTGAAATTTCAGGACAAATTTCGTGCAGTTCATCAACGTAACGGCGAATAAAGATGCTCTTCAATTTTTTTGCAGTAGCAGTCAGTTTTTTGGACCCATATTGTCACATGTTGTTTTGACACAACATCCTCCCTATAAACTGAAACGATGCGACGACGCTCACCTTTTGCATTCAGGTTGCGCTGAGAGAAATAGAATGAGGTCGCTCATCATTAATCTTCAGCAATACAAGTGTTGAGAAGCTACTAACTAACTTTTCCGGCACTGCTCATTCACTTCAGCCGGTTTCCTGCTAAATAACCGAGGTATCAACTTTGAAAGGAACATTTCCTTGCGAGAGCTAAGTGTCTTGCAACCTTTTTTTACAGATTACCCTCGGGCATTTATTTATGAATCGTCAAAGACGAAAGATTCAAAAACGAAAAATCGCAAAATCTTTATATTCCAAGTAGATGTCGCCAGAATGGTTTTGGAATTTTCCGTCTATTTTCGGAAAATTCCAGTAATTATATCTAAACTTTTTCCTGCATTATATTGGGCGATTCTGAGAGAACTATGTCGTCAAATTTTCTTCTGAATTACCAATTCAGATTATTGCTTGATTCTATATAAGATTCAGATCGTGTAATAAACAGAAATAAGGAACGTTTGGAGAAAATTTTTCAGCTGCTATTTGAGCTAATCAGTAAGACGCCATGTGATAGTAATTTAGACCAAATATTTTTATTGTAACAATAAAAATTTTTGAGTTTAGTTCCTGTAAAATTGTCAGAAATTTGAATTTAATTGAAAATGTATTAAACCATTAGAATTAACCAGCCAATGGACGTTCAGTCTAAATTTATTGTATTTTATCTTATTTGCATTAGATATAACTATAACATTATACCAAGAAAATGTATACGATAGTTCATAATATGAATTAAAAATCAGACATTATGGAATAATTAATCGCGCTTTTTGCACGTTCAAAAATTTTATAAATCTGTGATTGTATATTGGAATCTAAGTTTCACATTAAATAATCATAAATTAGAAATTAAAAAAATTGAAAGACTGGTACGAGACTAATATGATGATTGTGAACATCAAAGAAACTGTGTGCCAACTGCTTACGCAGGCAACAAAAGCACAGGAAGAATCCTACAGTACAAGAAGAAACTACATGTTAGATGAAACGGTGAAATACCCGAAAGAATACTTCGGTGAAATACAAGAAAGAAGCCGGTTGAAAATATCACTCGAACAATCTGCTTGAACTATGATTGCTTCAAAGACTCTCCAGAATAACCTGGGATGCGTCGCAAGAATTCCTGATTGCAACATAACAAGGCCTATGTACATCTGTTTTGGATTACGTGGGGGAGATGTTTGTCATAACCCTTGCCACTATAAAAAAGGAATTGTTGGAGAGTGCAAAATAGGCACTTAGGTTTAGAGCTGAAACGCCAAGGTTCACTCCAATAATGGCCACGGAGATACAAACAGGAATTGAACCACAAAGACTTTACAGGTAAAAACAAGTCTTTGATTTACTTGGAGAAGTACCTCGACGTAAAGCACTGGCAATCGTACATTCCAGGTCTACAAGGTTATTTATTCAAAAAATTTTCATGTCGAAACTAGCAGTTATGCAGGAGAAGCATATATAATCTAAGCTGAAATGAAAGAGAATGTCTCACTCTAGATCGAGAGTTTGATCATAAAATCAATATTTTGAATGTAAGTTTAGAGATAGGACTTGAAGGAAAGAAAGAAGAAGAAATGCCTGTTGTGCAAAACATACAGGTGATTGCCTGCAAAATGCGTGGATACATGTCTACATCAATGGCTCAAGGGATCCTGAAAAAATTGATCACTCGTGCAGGATATTTTTGGGAGAATCTCTTTAATGGAAGAGTGATTTTGGGGAAAAGATATATCATTTTGGATGCAGAACAAGCAGCAGTATATTTGGCAGCTATGAACATAAATTAGTATGTACAAAGAAAAAAAAAATTTGCGTGCGGCTATGCTCTTGTTTCTACAACTAACATTCAAGTGAGGAAGTAAAGAGCGACAAGAAGAACTATAAGCAACATGATTTGCCAAAGATGGATTATGTCCAACCAGTAGGTTCCCAGGCATTGCGACATTGCAGGAAATAAGCGACCAAAGAAGTAGTCTCCTCCCGCAACCGCAAGAACCAGTCTCTCTGGAAGCAAGCAAGAGCGCTAATCACAAAAGCCATAACCGAAAAAATAAAAATTCACTAGCGAGCTTGTGATAAACGCTGGGAGAAGCTCTTAACTGACTCCATACCCACAAACCTCCCTAGAAAGGCTATTTTTGTTTTGGTTATTGTGCACAAGATAGGGGATAATACAATCACCATTTTGTCCACTCTGTAAGCATTAGGTATACAGCTATGGATGCTGAGCGTTTATTAACTTGCTCAGAGCTAAAAAATGTAAACATAGCCGACAGCGACGCAGATTTCAATGAAAGATGGAAAATTATATACTGGGTTATGAGTAGGAAAATGGATGATATATGCCTAATCGGATGTAAGATAATAACAAAAAAAACAATAAATTATTGATATATTTTTATTTTTAAGTAATTGAATATATGATTATAAAAATATTGATGGATTTATTATTTAATGCGAATTTTTAGAAAAAAACTCCTGTTTAGGCAAGCGAACATTGCAATAACCTCTTAAAATCAACTTATTTTTTGCAAAAAAGTGTTTTTAATCAGCATACACCTTGCTAATGGAATTTTGAAAAATAAACGGGGTTTTCCCTATTTTATATAATCCCTTCTATAACCGCATTTTCAAAGCTGACGAATTTTCAAACGTAAAAATTATTAAACGTTTAGTTCTTAAATATTATTAGAAATGTGTGGTGTATCCATTCATATATTACACATAACTGGGATAACTAACTCGTAATAACTATATAGAGCTCGTTAAAATCCAATTAAGCCAAGAAATTGAGTGTTTATTAAGTACAAAATTTAAATGAAATGTTTTCGAAGAAATTACAAAAACTAAATAAATAAATAAAACACCAGTTGAAGTTCAGAAACCGGATATAGAACGAAATCTTCATAACTGATTCCCAGATGTTACTTTAACGGGAAGCATATTTTAATTTATATACATACATATATATATATATATTTATTAATTAAAACAAGAGTGCCGTTTATATTCTTTAAAGAAATATGTTTATATTCTTGAATAATTATATTCTATCTTCTCACTTCATTCACTGTTGCAATATACTGAAGTATTGTTACTTTCTCTTACCATATATTGCATCCGTGATGAATTTCGAAACTGAGTTTCACCAAAATGGGTTTCCTAATGATGGGGCCCTAGGGTATGAGAAAGTAGACTATCCCTTCTTATCTTATATATATATATATTTGTATGTATGTCAATGCGGTCCAGAATTACTCAAGACCTAAAATTTTTTGAAAATTTTCGAACTTGTAATTCAAGGGGGTAGCAGCACTGCAGAACCTCGAGGGTTTCGGACAAAAAATCGAATTCAGTCCGCTTGGTTTTAGTCACATGTTTCTTTGTATTAGAGAGAGTGGTAAGGACAGAAGAGAATTTGCTTGGATAAAAATAATTTACGCATCTCCATGACAAAGGCTGTTGTGCATTTTTTTTTTTTTTTGTTATTTTTAAGGTGCCTAACGGCTAAGATTCTTTACACCTACTGGACTAATATGAGTATATTTATTAGCCCGAACATTTCTAATAAGTACTGTATTTTTAATGTTCATATTCTCTGATGCATACATTCAAATTCAGTGGCTCCCAAGTGCAGACGACATTTTGTCTATCAAATAATGTTGTCACCCCTGACGGGCATTGGTACCTGCATCCATTCTCACACTTTTGTTCATGCTCTCATCCTAACATTCATGCTTGCTAATAAATACAACCATCCTAATAAATACTCTCATTCTACACAAAACAAACCCGAACCAACAATTCTGTCGTCATTCGCACTTCCTTCACAAGCATACATCTACATAAATAGTGTAGAGTACTCCCGATATTCCTCTACTACTTTTTATCTCAACCTACTATAACTATATACAAATAAAAACATGACATATAGACAATAATTAACTATTCTAGATAAAATTCCTATTTACATAATTTTATTACTAATTTATAATTTTATTCATATTTATAAGTTACTGGAAGAAATCAATTGCTTTAGAAACTGTAAAGTGTTATTTACGCTATCTAAATTATCGCCCAAAGCATCTAATAACATATTAG
This sequence comes from Triatoma infestans, assembly GCA_011037195.1. Taxonomy (NCBI): domain Eukaryota; kingdom Metazoa; phylum Arthropoda; class Insecta; order Hemiptera; family Reduviidae; genus Triatoma; species Triatoma infestans. Next base: position 21,497 of record JAAEAF010006563.1, on the reverse strand, counting down.
GTATTTTTAAATGAGCTCTACAGTTGAATACTGTTGTGCATTGATTTTTTCATTATTTTAGAATCCAGTAAGATGCAAACACAGATGGTGTAGAGGAAGTGCTAGACAACCAAATCCACTGCTGCGGAAGATCTATTTTGGCACGTTTTAAAAAATAAAACTTGTATTTGTAAAGTGCATAATGTGAATCTTTTGAGTGTTTTTAGTTTCTCTGTAGATAGAATTTGCCTGTTGCATAGGGTACTTTGTGTATAGTGTACTATGTTGGCAGGTCAATTTAAGTGTTTAGTTAATTATGAGGTCTTGTAGTTCTCTTGTAGTTCATTTCCTTCTAAGACCGGTTTTGTTGTCAATATGGTTAATCAGAAATATCACTTTGTTTCGTTTTTCTTAGTTTTTATTTTAATTTTTATTTGTTATTGGTTTTTGTTGATTTCATTATTAACCATTTTATCATGAGGGCTGGACAATTTTTTAGTTTTTTTATTTGTTTATCACAATTTTCGTTACATCCGTTTCTATAATAGGACCATCACATTTATTTGAAAAAATTTCTTCGGAAATTAATTCCGAATTTTTTTTTACCTCTGTTTTTTATATTTCTTGACTAAACATTATTATCATCAAGTAGAACACCGAGAATTGCTTAAAGAGAAAGTCGCGTGGGTAGTTGAGGCCTGACTTTAATCTGATAAATTTTCTATATAGAATGTAATTGACAATATTTTGATAATTGTAAATATAGATTTAGAATAATGCAATGAAAGTACAAATATGTAGTAATTTTGTACAGTATTTTGTGCTATCAGATTATAGATATGAACTGTATATATTCTTATTAAACAATATTATTTCTATTAAAGTGGATGAAAGTTAAATTGCTTAAAGCAAATAAACCAACCGGAGAAACTGCTATGTATCTTGTATATATACGTCACAGTAATTATTCACAATTATTCCGGTTGCAATTATTTATTAGAAATTAATAAAAAAAAATTAAAAAAAACTGTATTAATTGATTAATTTGATTCATTGATCCATTTTTAAACTTTCTCTTGGTGATGATAAGATTGGAACTATTTATTGCAATCGTGTCTAAAATTTTTGACATCTAATTTTTCACAAGTAATACAGTTTTTGAAGATCCCTTAGTCCGAAAAGTGATTTTTTTAGGATTCTGTGTGTATATATATATATGTTTTATCACAATAAGATCTGACAGTACGTTGTAAATCTCGTATCAAAATTCCTAAATGGAAGTATATCTTCATCTTGTGTTCATCGATCGGTTTCGAGTGTTCACCCCTCATCTTCATAATCAGTTTTTTTTTTCCTACGGTGTGTGCCAAAAAAAAAAAAGCATTGATAACTAGTGTGATAACACAGACTTGCGTTGTTGAGCAAAATCATTTTACATACTAGAAGTAGCTTTTCCAACTTTTTGGGATTATCTAGTAATATAACTCAAAGATTTTTTTTTTCTCAAATTCGTGCGCCTAACAAATCCATTTATTAGGAAAAGCAAGTATTTCGATCGTGATAGATTTTCAAAATTGAGTTTTCAGCAGCGGAAATTTAAGTTTTGAGTTGGCTGATTTGGGAAAAAATTAATTTTGAAAAAATGGTATGTGTTTGTATATGTAATGTGTATGTAATATATTATTATTTGCCTGAGGGGAGGGAAACCTTACGCTACCCAAAGCCTCCCTACCCCAAGAAAAACAACAACAAACCGGGTCTAGAACAAAAATCCGGACTCAGATCTAATTCATCTAAGATTCACCGCAGTCCGAATAAAGCGGACAATAACCTTAAGCGGAAATAGCCTAAGCTCTTCTACAGACATCCTATTCCGACCAAAGGTCATGAACCTAATTTCCTCACAACCCAAGCAATAGTCATAAGATGGATGGGTGTTTCCTCCTCTGTCTCACAGACTCAACAAAATGGATCCGGCATAAGCCCCATTATGTAGAGATGCTTCCTTAAACCACAATGTCCAGCAAGAGATCCAACCAGATGCCTGAGAGCGCTCCATGAAAAACACAGCAACGTCTCACTAATGGCATTGTCCGGACTCCCGATGAGCATTTTGGACTGCCGAAAACCAACTGAGTTCATCCATAAGGATGAATGCTGTGAAGCTGTCCATGTCTGGAAGCCTGTCAGATATGTGCCAGAAAACACGGCGACAGCAGGCTCGGGACCAATGAAAGGAAGAGAGGCGCCTAATTTTCCACCTCCTCATTCACAAAAATTCCCATGTGACCTGGCACCCAGACTAGAAGCACATCCTTCAGAGCAGAAAGCTCTTCCAGTCTTTTAGAACATTCTAACACCAACCTGGAAGTGAAGACACATGAACTCAGCGCCTTCAGCGCAGCCTGGCTGTCTGAGCAGATACAAACACCTTTTATGTTAGTCTTACGTACCCTCTTATCCAAGACACAACAAAGAATAGCATAAACCTCAGTCTGGAAGACCTTGGTCCATTCACCAAGAGGTACTGCCAAATGATCTCCGGTCTCAAAATAGACCGCAGCTCCAGACCTACCATCCTTGATTCTGGAACCGTCCGTGTAACACCGGAAGTAATTATCAGGTATCACACCAGACGGACCCAATCTTGACCAATCTTCCCTAGAGATTAACCTGACACTGTAAGAATGCTCGAAAACAAAATTCTTCAACATTCTATCAGAAGGAAAACCTGAACAGGAACCTTCAAAAGCATGTCGCGATGAATGGTAGTGTGAGACCATATCGCTTACCCTGCCAAAAACCTGCCTATTTAATTCTATAACAGGCTTTCATTACCATAGTTTTCACCTCTCCAAAGAGCAGTTGAATTCCTAATGAAGTCTCCATTGCAGCTGTAGGCATGTGTAATATAATTATGTATGTATGTATGTGAAAAGTATATAGTTCAATAATCGAAAAATTGTAGATAGTTAGAATATGATATTCCGTTTGAGTATCACCATGGGGGATCATACAGGAAGTTATATCTTTTTTTTTCCCTTTTTTCCGACCTTCCTTGACCGGAAGTATCATTATCACTTTACTGAATAGATTTTCCTTCTTTTTTTTATTGCAATTTTCTTGAAAATGGCTCCAACGATTTTCTTTAAACTTTAAGTATACAATACAATCATTGAGATCTGTAACTTTTATTTGAAATATTTTGCAGAAACAATTGAATTTAGGTGGTTTTGAAGTGTGGTGGGGTGATATTACGTTTTTCTCTAAAGAATGATTACAGTTTATTTATAATACGATTCTATCATCTGAATAATATTAATTAGAATTAAATGTGTTATCAAAATTCCGAGTTCTTAAAAAAAAACCTTTGATCAGTTTACAGGAAGTGCGGCGGCTGTATTGAAAAGTTTTTTCAAGTTTTCTCCAATTTTTCCCATAAAGACATCAACGGATTTGGTTAAACCAATGGCCAATGTAGCTCAAGCCCCTCCTAGGAGCTCAATATGGAGTAGAGAAGGTCGTTTAAGTGTTTCACACTAGATTTTTTTTTTGGATTAATTACAACAAAATTAATAGAATTTTGTTGTTTTTTATTTTGTTGTTTTTTTTAATTTAAGGCGCGTCAACAACTATGGTCATTGGCGCCCGGAACCTTCTCAGTACACTGCCGGCCTCCGGTCAGTGTCCTCTCGTTACAGACATCACTGTCCATCACCGGACAGTGAGCTGTAGAGGCTCCTAGGAAGAAAAAAATCTAAGTGTAGCACGCTGGACTGGACTCAACCCGGGTCCTTGGCGTGGGAGTCCATTACGCTAACCACTAGCTATTATTTATTTCCTTCCCTAATTTTAATTGTTTTTTTTTTTTTTTTTTTAATAAATTAATATTAAAATTAGAAAGTAATAAATTAATTTGAACAACCATGATATTTACAAAATAATTATTGCAAAATACTTAAACGACTTTATCTTACTCAAGCATATCTACAGCCGAGTTATTCGCTGTGTACAAAGCCCTAGAACATATTTGGAACTACAATGAACTTAAGAAATATATTATTTGCTCCGATTCAAGGAGCTCATTGGAGATGATAGGCAATTGGGACTCCGATAGTTTGTTGATTCAGTGCATACATACGCTCTTGGAACTATGCCTGCGAGAAAATAAAGAAGTCTCCTTTATTTGGATTCCCGATCATGTGGGGATAAGAGATAACGAATCTGCCGACAAAGCTGCTAAAGAAGCGGCATCAATGTCTTGTAGAGAAGAACGTGTTGATCAACCTCAAATCAAGAGTCTCGGCGAGAAGAAGTTGTCTTAGCGAGAATGAGACTCGGTCACACCATGTTGACACACAGCCACACATTCCGAAGAGAACCTCAACCGATATACAGCGCTTGCAATACGACATTAACGGTCCCGCATATTCTATTGGAATGTTCGAAATATATAAACGCGCGCGAGAAAAGGTAAATTTGCCGACCAGTCTTATAGATGTATTAGGAGACAATGAGGGCAATATCAATAAGACTTTCGAATATCTTAGGGAGGTTCATCTATTTCATTTGTTGTGAAACTAGCTGTACATATGTATGTGTTTAGTTGTTTGCTGGCGTCTTGTGTATAGGTGTTTATTTTATAAGTGATATAAGGGAGTAGAGAAATATGATTATATGTTAGACTGGTGGGTATGGATATGCATCCCGGATGAGTGCTTACAAATTAGAAACAGATGCAAAGGACCATAGTAGCTGTTGTGCACCTTAAAAAAATCCAGAAAAAAAAAATACCTTACTCTAAAGTACTAAAAATGTCAATTTCCAGGTAAGTCTTGGTCCGCAAACTACCCCGAAATCTGAATTTTATTTTATCCCCGGGAAATCGATTAATATAAAAATGTAGGTTTTTAAGTATGGTTAGTTAATTTAGTATACCATTTTAAAGTAATATCGTTTAAGCTGTTTTTCGAAATACAGTAAATAAAATAGCTTTTCAACCAGAAGTTGTTTACCGAAACGGTGGCTGATCCAATCGGTACCTAAATAGTATTTGAACCTTACGTTATTTCCTATTCTACGTTTTTTCAGTTATTCTGTTTTGGTATACATATATACAAAAAAAATTATACACCAAATTTAAAAAAAAAAAAACAAAAAATTAAAACAGCACCTTTTTCTGGTAAACAATTTTACATTTAACACTTTTTTTTTTTTTTTTGCTTTTCTTACTTTTCTTACTCCTAATAAGAGGAGGAATTACGATCATGTCATTTTTCACCGGAAATACATATTTTGAGGTCTCCTGAGTCTGAAAAAAACAGTTTCTAGCGAATAGTCAGTATGTGTGTGTGTGTGTGTGTGTATTTCTGAACATAATATCTCAAAAAACATTAAACAGCAGAAAATTCAACTTTTTTTTTTTTTTTAGGCTACCATAGTGTTGTGACATGAAGATTTTTGTACAAAATCTTGGAAATGATTGTAATGATTTTCTTTTAACCTTGCCATGCTTATATTACACAGATATAAACCAATCACTTTTATTTGATATATTTTTCCCAGCCAAAAATTTTGATTTTTAGCTAATTCTGCAGAGATTTGTTATGTTAAATTTCAAATATATTTGGGTTTGTTCTAGTAGTGTTATTGGCGTGTTTTTCGCTTCCCTACTTGTGATTGGATTATTAGGTTTTGGTACTTGTTGTGGTGGTTTGTTCCGCAAAGCTGGAAAGCATCAGAGACTTTTTTCCATGGTAGCCCTGCTTCATTTTGTGGTCATGGACCGGTTTCGGGCGTTCGCCCATCTTCACGATGCATTTGTCAGACAGTGTGATAACATAGACTTGCATTAGTATATTATAGTAATACATTTTTATTACAGTATATTACAGTACTGTAATATATATAGTGTAATATATACGTATATATATGTATTACATAGTTTTAAGTATTATAAAATATGCTTAGTATGCTTATGTGTATTTTATTATTATTATTATTATTATTTTTTAATTTAAGGCGCTTTAACATCTATGGTCATTAGCGCCCGGAGCCTTCTCAGTGCACTGCCGGCCTCCGGACAGTGTTCTCTCGCTACAGACAACACTGTCCATCACTGAATAGAGTGAGCTGTACAAGCTCCTAGGAAGAGAAAAATCTAAGGGCAGCAAGCTGGGCTTTTGAACCCAGTACCACCGCGTTTGCTAGTCCAGTGCCGCTACCAACGCTTGAGCCTAAATCCCTTCCCAGTTATTTTTATAAAATTTGTAGTTCAAAACTAAAAATCAATGTTATAAAATAGATGTTGAGAGTTTCAGTAATAAAAAAAAAAAACTTTTTTTAAATTTTTACGGAAGTTTCGGCAAATTTATTTCGGCCTTCTTCAGAGTAAAATTTGCTTGTTGTGGTGGTTGGTTCCGCAGAGCTGGAAAGCATTAGAGACATTTTCCGTGGTAGCCTGCTTCATTTTGTGGTCATCGACCGGTTTCGGGCGTCGCCCATCTTCAGGATGCGTTTTTCAGCCTATGTGACAACACAGACTTGCGTTACACACACTCTGTGTAACTGAAAAAATCTAACGGTAGCACTGGACTCGAACCCGGGATCTCCGCGTGGGAATCCAACGCGCTAACCACTTAGCTAATCCCTTCCCTTTATGTGTGTATTTAATTTTTATTATTTTAATCGCTTAATTTTAAATTGTGTTAATTTAATTTTGAAGTTATTCTGATCAAGTGAATCTCCCTCCAACAACAACAGAGTTTAAAAATTAGACCCCCACGTGTTTTTTCCATTTTAAGGAAAATTTGCCCCCTTTAACAACCCAAACTTGTTTTCCTTTTCCACCCAGCAATCATGACCATACCTCCTTTTTTTGACCTAGTTTAAGAGTTTAGTTTTAAAATACAATTAAAAAGACCAGTCAATGTATAAACTGAATTTGCTCTATGCAAGTCTGTGTTATCACATTGTGTCTGACAAACGCATCCTGGAGATGAGCGAACGCCCGTAATTCGGTCGATGACCACAAAATGAAGCAGGCTACCATGGAAAATGTCTCTGATATTTGGTACTTGTCCTTCACCACCTCTACATTTATATTTAGACAAAAATGAGCAAAATTCTGAAGTATAAAGAAAGAAAAAAAATATTTCCTAATAACGATTAAAAAGAGAATGTGTTAGATTTTCGAAATTATTTCATGGAATCATATTTTATATTGTGTTTACCAAATTTGATGTCTGAAAAGAAAAAATTGTTTTGTTTTTTGTTTTTTTTTTTCTCTTTTTTTTTTTTGTGCGATTTGGATGCGTTTATAATAATCATAAATAAATTGTATATTTAAATTGTATAAATTTATGGGTTCATCATTCTCAATGCGTGTGGGTATGTGTATGTTTGAAAAAGACAGTAAAATAACTAGAGAAAGAAAACTGGCTAAAAAAATTATTATTATCATTCATTTAGATTATTAACGGAAGTAATCCTATAAAGAACATTTTGGTCAAAGTCTGCCTACAGAGTTTTTCTTGTTTATTTTTCGTATTTTCTCATTAAACAGCGCTGGTGGGTGTGTTCAAAGCTTGGTGTGAAAGTGAAGCTTAGTAATTTTTATTAGAAAGCATTTTTACAGAAACATTGATTTTAGTTTTTTGATGTTCGTTACGACCCTGTATTCAATGTTGTAAAATATAGATGTTGAGGTTCGGTCATAAAAAAAAAAAACTCTTTTTAAATTTTTACCGACGTTTCGGCAAATTGATTGCCTTCTTCAGGGTAAAAATTTCTTGTTAGAATTTCTTAAAAAAACTATAGTTTAACTTGTGATATAGCATTAGCAAGTGTTTTAAGGAATTCTTACAAGAAATTTTTATCAGAGACATTTTCCGTGGTAGCCTGCTTCATTTTGTGGTCAGCGACCGGTTTCGGGCGTTCGCCCATCTTCAGGATGCGTTTTTCAGACAGGGTGACAATACAGACTTGCACAGAGCAAATTCAGTTTTACACACTCTGAATTTAGTTTTCACACTGAGTGCAAGTCTGTGTATTGTCACATAGGCTGAAAAACGCATCCTGAAGATGGGCGACGCCTCCGAAAATGCAGGCTACCACGGAAAATGTCACTAATGCTTTCCAGCTCTGCGGAGCCAACCACCACAACAAGCAATTTTTACCCTGAAGAAGGCCGAAATAAATTTGCCGAAACTTCCGTAAAAATTTAAAAAAAGGTTTTTTTTTTTTTTATGACTGAAACTCTCAACATCTATTTTATAAGATTGATTTTTAGTTTTGAACTACAAATTTTATAAAAATAACTGGGAAGGGATTTAGCTCAAGCGTTGGTAGCGGTACTGGACTAGCAAACGCGGGGGTCCTGGGTTCAAAAGCCCTGCTGCCCTTAGATTTTTCTCTTCCTAGGAGCTTCTACAGCTCACTCTATTCAGTGATGGGCAGTTATTGTCTGTAAATGAGAGAACATTGTCCAGAGGCCGTGGCAGTGTACAGAGAAGATTACGGGACTACGGGCGCCAATGACTATAGATGTTGACGCGCCTTAAATTAAAAAAAAAAAACAAATATTGTTCAAGGTTTATAAGATTCAAAACTTTAAGCCCCTCCAAGTTCATTGTTAAAATTTTAAGTTTAAAGAAACTATTTAAATTGGAAATGTGAATTTAATATTTTCTTCAGTTTTAGCAATTGTCATGCAAGTCGCTAGGATTTTCTTTAAAATGTTAATATATTAACATACACTTATAAAAATTAAAATGCCTGTCACTTTTATTTGAAACGATTGTTAAGAAAAGTTTTTTTGTGGGAATCTGGGATACTGGGACGTTTAGTCTTCTTGAAATAGCCATGTCTGTATACGAATATCACATAGTAAATGTTTCAAGTTTGAAATGATGACATTGTTTAGTGGGAATGTAGCAAGTGAACATCATCTTATGTATGAGGGGTCTTATACCATATATTTAAATAATATTCTATATTATAAAACAGTACTTATGTAATATTAAAAATTACTTACAGTTGATGGTAGATATGGCCTGAAATCTGGATCTTCTTGTTGATTGAATGCTGTTGCAGCAGTGATGGAGATATCTGACGATTGTGACGGTAAACAATATATTAACATAATATTTTTTATTAGAATTAAAACAACAAATATTTTGAGCACGGCGGCCAAAAGTTGTGATAGCATGCCTGTTAGTATACATCACGGACTTCCAGGCGCACCTGAGCACAACTTGTTGTTCACACTGCCGCAGCGCGCACCTTACTACTACCACTGGCCGTATTCTATACTCTATATAAGAGGTTAAACTCCAGCTGAAGCTTTCTCCCTCTTTGTATATATGTATATATACATATATGAAATCCGACCGGACCGCTTCCGTAATTCCGGATACATATCAATGGCCATACTAAAAGAGCACATACGCTATCAAAACACTGCATGGAACTGTTTGATTTGTCCTTGAATATAATATTAAAATGTGTATATTTGCAATAATATATCACAATTTTAAACATGCATCTATAGTAATGGTAATTTTTTATTTTTTTTATTTAGCATTTACATTGATTAGAAATAAACAAAAAGGCTAATTAAATCGTTAATAGCTAAGGTTAGATTTCAAATTAAAAAGAAAAACTAATATAAAATTTTTAATATAGAACAACATTCACATGATTTCAGTTAAAAAAAAAAAAAAATCTGGTGTGAAACACTCAGACAACTTTCTATTACTCCAGTTTTCAAAATTATAATTGACAAATTTTATAGTTAGAATATCAAATTTAATTCGTTGAAAACTGAAAAAAAAAAAAAACTGTTCAGTAAAAGCGCACTTACGATTTACTAATAGGAAAGGGATTAGCTCAGTGGTAGCGGCGCTGGACTAGCAACGCGGAGATCACGGGTTCGAATCCAGCCGTGATGCCCTTAGATTTTCTCTTCCTAGGAGCCCCTACAGCTCACTGTCCGGTGATGGACAGTGTTATCTGTAGCGAGAGAACACTGTCCGGAGGCCGGCAGTGCACTGAGAAGGCTCCGGGCGCAAATGACACAGATGTTGAGACGCCTTAAATTAAAAAAAAAAAAAAAGATTTACTAATTTTCTTGAAACTCGGAATTTTGGCCATCTAATTAATTCTATCAAAATGGTAGAATTGTATAAATCAACTTTAATAATACCACTTTAGAGAAAAACATAACCCCACCCCCCCTAAAAGCCTCCTCCTTAAATGACTTTACCCCAGTAGAAATGTTTCCAAATAAAAGTTGTAGCTTTTTATATGTGCAGTCCACATTCCTAATTTTATATGTGCAGTCCACATTCCTAATTTTATATGTGCAGTTCTCATTCCTAATTTTATAGGTGCAGTTCACATTCCTAATTTTATATGTGCAGTTCACATTCCTAATTTTATATGTGCAGTTTATATTCATCTAATTTTATATGTGCAGTTCACATTCCAAATTTTATATGTGCAGTCCACATTCCTAATTTTATATGTGCAGTTCACACTCCAAATTTTATATGTGCAGTCCACATTCCTAATTTTATATGTGCAGTTCTCATTCCTAATTTTATATGTGCAGTTCACATTTCCAATTTAAGGAAAATCATTGGAACCGTTTTTGAAAGAATACAAGAAAACTGAAGAAAATATATTTCAGTAAAAACGGCAACATCCGGTAATCCAGTTTTTTACAAACTCTGAATTTCAACAACACATTTAATTCTAATTAAGATTATTTATATGACAGAATTGTATAGTAAACTGAAATAGCACTTTATAGGAAAACCTAACTCCACCTCCTCCCACAAAAGTTCCCTTAAATGAATTTTCACAGAGAAATGTTTTAAATAAAAGTTCTCTGTAATTTTTGTATGTATAGTTGATAAATACCAAGTTTGAAGAAAATATCTTCGGAGCCATTTTTGAGAAAATTGCAAGAAAATTAGAAAAAAAAAAATCAGTAAAGTGGTACTTCCGGTTGTAGAGTTTTGACCTATTATCAGATCCCATAGTGATGCCTAAACGGAATATCAAGTTTTAACTTTCTACGATTTTTCGCTTTTGAGCTATCTATTAACATAAATACATACATACATACACACACACACACAAACAAACAATTTTCTAAAAACCACTTTTTTGGACTCAGAGGACCTGAAAACGTATATTTCCAGTGAAAACTCGATATCAAAAATTTGGCACGATTACAATACTTCCTCTTACTTAGGACTAAGAGAATGTATAAATCAACTTTCACTTGTCAAATTTTCCTCAAATATTTACGCTTAATTTAATTATTCTTAATATTGAAAATACTTTTAATCAAATTAAACACTCCTTCCTGGCTGTATGCCAAAAAACAAAAAACTTATGCCGCAACAGCCCTTGAAGGACCAAGGCTTGTCAGACGGCGATTTGAATAGGAGGACGTGTGGTAAGCACGCCGGAGTTCCCACGCCGTTTAGTTCCGGCCTTCGCTACCTAGGGCGCTACTAACTGTATCACTTTTTATCACGATGCTGGGTCAACACCGACTTTGCCCTCACTGGAATCGAATCCCCTGGATTCTCGCACGAAAAGCAAGTGCGGTAGCGACTAGACCAACGCGTGAGGATGGCTGTATGCCTATGCCACAAAAAAAAAAAAAAAAATTAAATTAAATCTTTTTACTACAATGATATTAAACATTGGTCAAAAAAATTAATTAATTCTTTGTTACATTGAACTACATATATATATAGAGGAAAATTTAATTTTAATATATTCTCTTCAATCGCTTAAATAATAATTTTAAAGTAATATAGTGATAATATTTTTACAATTTAAGAAAAAATTTGACACAATTACTAGGAGTAAGAGAAAGTAAAAAAAAAATAAATTACTAAAACTAGATTTGAAACAGGGTAATGGCTACCTATCTGTGCTAATAATGGCGCACAAAATACTAATAATTTGTAGAAAATATATATATTATATAATAAATATTGTTAACACTGATTTGATTGTTTATTGACCGGCATTAAAAATACAAATGTAGTAAGAAATTACAAAATGCACCAGTATTAATATTTACTTTTTGACAAGTAATTTAAAAAATATACAGGTTTGCAAGTAGTATAGCATGAATTTAAATAAAAAAATAATAATAATAATAATTGAATAGCATGTTTAAATAATACTTTTATGAAGTAGTTATTATTTTATAGGTTTAATGTCAATTTACGGAATTGTAAATTAAGGTGAATACATTTATAAGAACCTTATAACTAAATTGGAATAGCGTCCTTTTGGTTAGTACTGTTTAGGAACTTAAAAATGGATGATCTACAACTTAAAGATTAACTGGAAGATGGGAAGACGTGTTTCCTTTCTTTTTTATTTTAAGGAAATAAGCGGCCCGGGAATTGATGGAGTTTTAATGGTGAATTGTCTTCATAATTAAATATTTACTATTGTATATTGTATTCACTGTGCACACGATACTGTAGGGATAAAATCAAGTCTATACAATACCCGAGTGATAATGAGTTTGACCGACAAAGGTTTTTTTTTTTTTTTTTTTTTTTTTAATTTATCGAACGCATCATTTGAAACTTCATTCTGGGAAAGTTTTCAGTTTTCTCCCATGTTGTCCATTAAGACACCAACAGATTTCATTAAGCTTGGGATACTAACTTGCATACAAAGACTTGATCACTTTCATTTTTTTCCTTGAATGTTAATGTTTAGAGAGGCTGTGTGACGGCAAGAAGGTCATGCTTCCTCAAAAAATATCGAAGGCCACTAAACACTTAAGTATAAATTATAATTATAATTGTGTGAGTGGATACTCGTACGCCCAAGGTTGAGGAAAAGACCAAGAGAGAAAATATTAGTAGCGGCGGAGAATGTGGACGTTGAGTAGAAGCTCCAGACAATGCAGATCGTATAGCACTATTTCCAGATAAAGGTAGATTATGAAAACAATGCAAGAAATGATATATACATATATATCACAGAAATATTACTAATAAAATAACTCACCTGCAATTGCTGCGATTGTGATGAGGCGCTAGGAAAAGAATGAGTGTTTTATAAAGAAGGATACAGAAGGATTAAAAAAAAAAACAAGTAAAAAATTAATTGATTTCAAAATTTGTTGAGTACAGAACGTACTCGAATATTAAACGTACTCAAAACGTGGGAGTACAAATGTACCCAAACAGTTGAGTTAAAAATACTTGAGTACTCAAATACAGTTACTTGGGTACAAATTGTAATTAAAAATGTATTTGAGTGCATACACATCTATGTAATGTATGTATGTATAACATATACTAAATTTCCGTGAATTTTTATATGTCTTTACATTTGAAATCTCAAAGTCTGTAATTTTACATTTCCCACTGTCTGTCTGTATAACTTACCCCAATTGGGCGCATTATTCGAATTTAAAAAGTTTGTTTGACCCTTCGAATAATTGGATAAAAGAAATATATATTGAGTAAAAGAAAAATATCAAATAAAAAAATATAATTTACATATATACGTATATTTACAGACAGAGGAATATGTGCACACAATCATACACTCAAACCCTAAGATACATTGAACGACAGTTCCTTCCCCCCCCCACTATTACATTTCTTACAAAATATAATATTAATTTTTCCGCTCGATCGATCGATTCTCAAGCGTTTCCAATAACATCCCAGCAAGCTCCCCGTAGACGACGATGCCGGCAAATATTGAATATGCGGATGGGTCCGGAATGGTGAGTAACATCTGGAATTTAATTCGTCATAACATGCATATTTTAATGTCCAGTTTCTTACTGTTCCTGCCCAGTTTCGAATTTTCATCCATTGTCAGAGTAAGGCTATCTATTTCGTATTGAGAGCTGACTTCGACTTAATGTTTCTATTCTAGTGTAGCGTTGTCTGTGCTAGCACTTCGACCACAGAACCAGAGAAGACCTTGCAGAGCCAGAACCAGAGAAGACCTTGCAGAGCCAGAACCAGAGAAGACCTTGCAGAGCCAGAACCAGAGAAGACCTTGCAGAGCCAGAACCAGAGAAATTCTTGGAGCAAATTGCAAGAACATATAAATAATTTGTATAATTGTACCTTACAGGGGATTTCTAGAATTAGTTTAAATTCATTTTGATTTATTTTAACACTCATTAAATTATAATATACAGTAACATAATTTTTATATATATATAAAAATTTTATGTTACGTTCCTACGATATAAATACAGACGAAAAGATGTACAACGAATAATTATTATTCATATTCATTGAATGAATAAATAATATAACAATAAAATTAAAGGACTAAAAAATTAATACGAATAACGTCCAATGCTGAATATTGTACTCAATATTAAAAAAAACTTCTGAGTAATTAGTACACATTACTCACTCATATTCAATTTTAATAAAATTTGAGTAATTCACTCAGTAATTTGAATACAATTTGCCCAACTTTGGTGTAAGTGTTTTACAGCAGATATTTTTTTATATATTATATATATACTCAAGTAATAAATTTAATAATCTCTTTGATAAATAATATCCAGTGCAATTCCTTCGATTTTTGTCTTCTTAAGAGCTTCTACAGCTCAGTGTGTTCGGTGATAGGCAACGTTGTAGCAAGAGAACACTGTTTGGAAGCCCGGCAGTGCACTGAGAAGTTTCCGGGCGCCAATCACTATAGATGGTTGACATGCCTTAAATTAAAAAAATAAAATATATTAACTATTATTAAACATCAACTGTTTTAATTTACTGTTTAACTACTTTCAGTACTATTTCATAACAGTGAACATATGTTTTGTATAGTGATTTCAAATCCTATTGATTGTAATAAAAAATAATGTTTACATTCACGATAAATCTTCCAAATTAACAGTATGAATTTGATTCCGTTAAGGAAAGATTTTGTACAATTCAATGCACAATATTTTGATGTAATGAATGAATGAATGAAAAATTCTTTATTGTAAGTAAAACTTTCTAGTTACCATTACTACTAACTTATCCATTATCACTTATGAAATATTTAAATTGGTCATTAATCGGATATTGGGGAATATTATGTGTTTGGAAAATCTGATTTTTGATTTGGTGGTGTGTTGTGTATGTTGTAAAATATTAATCGTGACTGAAGGTTATTTCAAATGCACAGAGGAGTGTACATGTTATTTATTTTCAATTTCTTTAAAGACACTTCATTAACTTCCTTCTGAGTTTCATAAGCCATAAAATAATTATCAATCTTCGACACCTTGTTTCTAAGGGAACATGGAATATGTTAACATGGAAACAATATCATTAATTAATAAATAATAAATATAACCGCCTTCCAAAATTGTATGGATTTCCATTTCAGATTATTGCATTCACCTTTAGTATTACTCTCCTCGTGACTATGGATCTTAAAACCTTGAGCGATAATGTTAGAAGCAGTATTTGTTCTATAAGTTGTCTTGCATTTGATTCATTATTAGCTGAATAATCAGACGTCGGCCTCGCGTTTTTCTAAAATGATGTTTTTTTACCACGTGTTAAAATATGAGAGAAAGTATAGCGAATTTATCAAATTTACTAATTCGAGTGTTTTTTATTACAGAATTAAGAGAAAAATTTCATAATATAACAAGTTACCTAATTAATACATTGGCTAACTAATTGCATGTATTAGTCATTTTCTATGACTGATAAGATTTCTAGTACTGATGAGAAAGTGTTTCTGTCGTGTCGAATTTTTTAAAACTGAATTTTCACTAAATATCCATGTTTTGTGAAGGCCTTGAGTCCGAAAAAAATATTTATAAATATAACGGCAAGAGAGAGAAAATAGGGCTTCTCTGGTACTCTCTCACTTGAGCAGGCTAGAGTGGGGAACCTGTATATAAGCCAGTGAGAGATCTAGACATCTATCTATCTATCAGATTCAACCCATATACATCGCATCGTGTCATATCTCTATTCCCACCTTTTATTCTATAAAAATCATTACAAGTCCAGTGCAGTTTGTGTAAACTTATAGCTATATTATAACAGTGTCTTCAGATCTCGTCTAATTATTCAAACCTAATTTCTCTCATCAACTCCATTATATAGAACCCTTGTTCTATCAAGTGCTACTTAATTTATTTTATGTATATTTCTTTCAAGTGCTGCAGAGGATGCGACAAATAAGATTTTTGTCAAAAATCGGCGTTTAAAAAGTACCAAGTTACTAAATTTTTTTCCCCCTCGTTTCTCAATATTCTCGAATACTACTCCAACGATTTTCTTGAAGCTTAGTATCCATCAGGTACTAATAAAAACAGTTTTTTTTTAAAAAAAATATTTTTTCGATAAAAATTTATTTGATGGGTTTCCTGGGATAGATTGACGTTTAATGTTTCCGCTAAAGTGCCATTTTAATGTATTATACGATTCTATCGTCTATATTAATATTAATAAAAATTAAATGTTCTGCCAAAATTCCGGATTTGAAGAAAATCTGTTCAGAAATTGCGACTTTTTTTGCCTGACAGAAAGAGGCTGACAAAAATTTCTTAAAAATCGGCAACTTAATGAACTACAGCCGAATTAACAGGGGCGGATATTGCGTTTGTGCTGGTCGTGCGCAGCCCGCCCTTTATTTATGAGCAACAAACATCAATTTACATTTATTTAGAAAAGTCAATTAATGCAACAATATTTATTTTGAAGATCCAAATTGGCCATCATTCCGATATTGTACATACCTACTCCCTCTGATGTTGCATCTGTCCGGTTTGAGCGTGCGCTCTAACCAGCAGCACGGCTTCACGTGAAAACTGCCACTGTATTTGTCTGCTCGTGCCGGGTGGCAGGGTGGGGATATTACTGCTTACTTTATGCTGTCTGGACGTATTGTGTGCGGGCAGCACAGCCTGTGTATGTTGAAGCTTTGGTTGGCAATGTTAGATTAAAAAGATTTAATCTATTATTTATTCTAATTTTATTTTCAATCTCATGGTTTTCAAGCATTACTGCAAGAATTTTTGAGACAATATTCTATTTTTGGAATAATTTTCAAAATTCCTTTCCTATTTGTTGTGATGGTTGGTTCCGCAG
Source organism: Triatoma infestans (assembly GCA_011037195.1). Lineage (NCBI taxonomy): Eukaryota > Metazoa > Arthropoda > Insecta > Hemiptera > Reduviidae > Triatoma > Triatoma infestans. Next base: position 4,392 of record JAAEAF010006563.1, on the reverse strand, counting down.
AGCTGGAAAGCGTCAGAGACATTTTCCGTCGTGGTAGCCTGCTTCATTTTGTGGTCATCGACCGGTATCGGGCGTTCGCCCATCTTCAGAATATGCTTAAGTATATTTCATTTTTATTACTTTAATCGCTTAGTTTTAAAATGGTGTTAGCTTGAAATCGTTATTTAATTTAATTTTAAAGTTATTCTGATTATTTAATTGTCAAGTGAATCCCCTTCCAACAACAGAGTTTAAAAATTAGATCCCCACGTGTTGTTTCCATATTAAGGAATATTTGTCCCTTTAACAACCCAAACACGTGTTCCTTTCCCACCCAGCTACCAAGACTATAGGTCCCTTTGACCTAGTTTAAGAGTATAGTTTTAAAATACAATTAAAAAGACCCGTCAGTGTATAACCTGAATTTGCTCTGTGCAATCTGTGTTATCACACTGTCTGACAAAACGCATCCTGAAGATGGGCGAACGCCCGAAACCGCTCGAAGACCACAGAATGAAGTAGGCTACCACGGAAAATGTCTCTGATTCCTTTCTTATACTGAAATCTTGTATAATCTAAAGATTTTGATATTCTTTACTCCAGCAAGAAAGTAAAATGATATAAAATCACTACTGCAACATGACAGAGAACATTCTTTTCCATATGTTTGGAACAGTGCTCTAGATAAGAATAATGAAACCCATCAGTTCAGATCAAAATGTCATTGTCCAAATAGAGCTGAATAAGAAAAATCACTATCGGCAATTATATTTAGCAATATCAGATTGCATAATTAATCAAATTAACTTTCGAGTTTCTTAGATCGAAAAGCTAATTATATTTCCATTTATTGCAACATCAGAAATATACAAAGACTACTACAAAATTTTTCTTGAACAACTATTGGAAGAAAATCTGGCGTTCTACGGAAATTTGTTTGATTATAATAATGGATGTGAGAAGGAGAGGAATTAAAGAGAATGAATTTAGGAATAAGATAGAAATAAACTACATAGGTAATAGGCTGATCACTGTATAAAAAAATAGAACACACAACCCGTAAGGACTTTACACTGTGTAGAAGTTAGTTAGAATAATAAAGTGGCAGACTGGCTGAATAATTAGGAAGTAAGTAGATAGGTTGCTGATTGGATGTAACAGTTGTCCCGTTAAAAACTGTTCTGAACTCCTCTGCTTACGTGTCTATATATATATATATATATATATGAATTCTCCCTCCCTTGGTGGGAAGTAAATAACTGATTCGTTTAATATCTGATCCTATGAATCTGTAACGATTCGGATCCCATTACAATTACATTGGGTTGAAAAATGAGTTAATTGTTTTTTTTATGCATATTCTGAATTTCAAGGGAAGATAGGTCCCTACTACACAGCACACAGTATACGCCACTGGAATTAGTACAACGAATGTATACGAAAGTCGTGGAGTACATAAATATTCAAAATACTACTTTTTTTTTCCTTTAAATCCCACTAGAGGGCAATAGCGGAGCTCGCGCTTATTTCTGCTCAAAATACTATATTACTGCTGGGAGATTACATACATTTGGAAGTTGGATTACACAGTAATTGGAATGAACGCAATGTTTAATTAAAAATTAATTAAAGCGAGCAGGATTAGACATTAATCGCGCGCCAATACAGCCAGTAATGAAAGCAAACCATCCCATTATTTTATAGAATGTTTTTACTTTGACTATAGACCGCTTTTAGCGCTCTCATTTCTATGTTCAAGATATTTTGGACGAACTATAATTATATCTTTTTACTTTTCAGTAGCTGCTGTAATAAGGAAAATTGCCGGAAGCGCCTAACGTGATATTTTGTTGAAATGTTGTACCATTACGAGATATGAGGGTTTCTGTGTTAATATCCGCATTCGGAATTGTAACTCTAACAAATGATTTGTCGGTTTTCGCCGATATTTCCTAAACTATGATTCCCTTCTTTTTTCATTAGAATCCAAATTTCTCCTATTTAAAGAAGTAAGTTGGTTTCATTTTCGGAAAAAAACTTATATTTGCCTAGAATAAGAACTTCTTTTAAGCGTGAAATATGGATTTATATGCTAGACTGAGAAGTTTTATTTGAAAATCTTTAAGTCATATTTGCCATTTACTGAAAGTCTTTTTGTTTTTTGCATCTTCGGTTCTTCGTATTTTTTCAAAATACCTTAAACCATATTAATTAGAATGAGATGTTTGTAACGGCTATGGCCAGAGGAGTTTTTAAAGAAAAAGAATTCTTTGTTGTCCATTGGTGTCCTTTTTCAGGAGCTCTGTAAAATTTATTGGAGAAAATATATTATTGAACAGTATTGTAGTTAAGAAAAAGTGCTTAGATTTATAACGAAAAAAGAAAAATTTAAATTAAAGAAATATTAATAACAAGAAATTATAACACAGGAGAGACTGTAAATTAAATAAACTGATATTAACCATAAGAGATTACGGGGAACTCTACGGAATGAACCGTTCGAACGTTTACAAATGGGTAGAACAGTTTAAAAGTGGCCGTGTAAATGTCTGTGACTAGCAACGAAGTGGACGACCGGTTTAAGCTAGAACTTCCTCCCTCGAATCTCGCATTAATGCCTTAATTCAAGACAACAGGCGTATTACTGTTGAACAGATAACTGAAGAAGTGCATGCGAGTGTTGGAACTGCCCATAAGATTATTCAGAATAAGCTGCAGTACAAGAGAACTTGTGCGAGAGGGGTTCCAAGGTAACTTATGGACGCCCGCAAAGAAAGTGAGATGGGAGATCCTTCCACATCCTCCCTACAGCCCCGACCTCGCCCCATCAGACTTCCACTTGTTTGGAATCTATAAAGAGGTTTTACGTGGGAAACATTTTCAATCCAATGAAGAAGTTAAAAATCACGTGCAAAAGTAGTTTCGGGATGAATTTAGGTTGAAGAATTTTATGCCAGAGGCATACATACATAAATTAGAAGAACGATGGGACATATGTATAAATGTTGCTGGGGACTATGTTGAAAAGTAGCCAAAGTTTTGTATTGACTATATCGTTCTTGAACTACAGCGGTTTGTCTCGTTACTTATTGAATGACTCTCGTAAGGTGAAATTATGATTTGTCTTTTTAAAATTGATAGAGTTCGGATGGAGGTAAATTTATAAGGATTCGGATAGAAGGCGTGTTGAATGGTTGGGGTAAATGGATTAAAATGGAAGGATTATTATTGAAATCAATGGCATGATTGAAAGTGAGAACGTGTGTAGAGAGAACAGTGATGTCAATTTTTTTTTGTTAATAATGTATTATTCATGCTGTCTGAGTTTTTTTTGTAACGAAAAAGTTGGCAGCACTGCTCTCTCTAAACATTTTCTGACTTTTAATCATACACTCGATTTTAATAATCCATCCATTTTAACCACTTGCCCCAACCATTCAAAACATCTTTTATCCGAATCCTTACAAATTCACCTCCATCCGAACTCGTATCAATTTCAAAAAAGACACAGAAACCATAACTTCAACTTACAACAATATTTTTCTAACTCTAAAAAAAAAACACGTCGCCATTAATTTGTTGTTCCAAATTTGAAATTGCCGCGCCTCTCTGTAAACATTTTTCTTATCCCTCCCACCTTTTAACAATTTTTTTTTTAAATAAAAAATAAATACTCTCTCTTCATTTCTCAATCCCAACGTTCTCAACGTAAACTCGTCTCCTACCCTAAAGATATCTTTATCTGTCTTATTTTCTCTTATTGTTAACATCAGTTTATTTACATAATTTATTGTAAATTACTTCTTGTAATCACTTCTGTTTTGTAATTTCTTCTGTTAATATTTCAATGAAATTGAATTTTTTTTGTTTTGTTTTAAAACTATGCACTTTTTCTCAACTACAATACTGTATAATACTGTATTTTCTCCCATAAACTTTACAGAATTCCAGAAAAAGAGCACCAATAGTACCCGAAACGTAGAGCAACAAAAAGTTCTTTTTCTTTAAAAATTCGTCCGGTCATACAAACATGTCTATAATATTGTAACGCAGCCAGTGATGCCATCTAGGAGAGGAAGTAGGAATCTCAAGTTCTCTTAATGGCCGCTAGGAAGCGCTGGCGACGCGCTCTAGTTCTCTCTGGAAGGATTGAGAAGTTTCTAGAAGATTCTCCACCGGTAGAAATAGTGGGACCACAGAGAGTTGAGAGTGTTTTCCAGTTACAAACGAAGTGTACGTTTGTGGAAAGTGCATAAAAAAAATAAACAAAGTGAACTTTTGTGGTTTAAACTGTGAAGTAATTATTATTAAGTGTTGTTTTTTTGTAATTTATTGTGTATAACAATAAATTGGTGTTTTCTTTATTGAATTTTATCATATTTTATCTATACGAACCCACTTAAAACTAGTTGC
>JAAEAF010006562.1:0-61626 GCA_011037195.1 Triatoma infestans | reverse complement strand
TCCTTTGCCCCCATTCACCATCCTAACACTCCCATCCCTCTCAAATCCTCCTCTACGTCATCACACCTCCTCAGTCTAGGCCTTCCCCGTCTTCTTACTCCTTCTGGATATCCTTGGTTTACCTGTTTAGGGTAACTTTCCTCTGACATTCTTTCCAAGTGACCAACCCATCTTAGACTTTCTATTTTAATAAACCCTACTATATCTTGTTCCTGATACAAGTCGCTCAATTCCTGATTCGATCTTATCCTCCATCCATCTTCCTCCTGAACCGGTCCAAAAATTCTTCTCAGAATTTTTCTCTCTTAACTTACCCTGGGAAATGAACTTTTCCCAGAGACCAATAACACCTGTTACCCGTTATTATTCTTGCATTAATGTCTTCTTTAACATCATTTTTATTACTAATAATAGCTCCTAGGAACTTGAACTACCCAAACAAAATTCTCAAACGTGTGGGCACCTAGATTAATCAGTTCATTATTGGATCCAGCCCTTCTAATGGCACAAATGAATTTTGTTTTAGATTTATTTATTTTAAACTCCAAAACCTTTGCTTACTTTTCAAATTCTTCAAGCACTCCTGTTAGTGCTGACGTGCACCCGTGCTGTTAAAATAATGTCATCGGCCATAAACCAATTGCTGACTTAGTCTGTTATATGTGTGCAATTAGGCCGAGTTCAAATAGCTCTTACTGTGTTCTCCAATGCTAAGTTGAATAGGAGAAGTGTCAGAAGATCTCCTTGTCTTAAACCCCTGGAAATCTGGAAATTTTTGGACATTGTGCCTCCTATTTTCACGCAAGCTTGTGAATCCTCTAGTCATTTTTGTAAAGCTGATTAATTATTTTGGGAAGCCTAACTCGAGCATCCAGCACCATAGTTCCAAGCTGTTCAAACTGTCGTAAGCTTGCTTCAGGTCTATAAGAAGTTGGTGAAGAGGAACGTCATATTCGTAACATTTTTCCATAATCATTCTCATGGAAAATATAATTATCCGTCTGGGACCTGTCGTGCCTAAAACCGCACTGGTATTCCTCCAAAAACTAATCTTACCATTTAGTCAATCTCTTCAATAGAAGTATTGACATCACTTTGTGGGTCGTGTCTAATAGGGCTACCCCGCGGTAATTGCTGCAGTCCAACTTGTCTCCTTTTTTTTTATATATGGGACAGATATGCTTGTGACCACCCTTTGGGCATAACTTCCAGCATCCAAGTGTCAAAACTAGGCAGTATATTTGCATCCATAGCTCCTCTCCTGCATACTTTATAAGTTCAGCAGGAATCCCTTTCTCCCCAGATATGTAGACGATTTCCAAAATGAATTTCATAAAAAATAGTTCAAAAAGGACAACTGATGATGAATTTACCTGTTTATGTGTTACCAAGTAATAAAATATGAATCAGGTTTTAGTATTGAAGATTACTATATATAACAGCAAAGATCTCATTAATAAATTTGCATTATTGTACGATTATATGATAAATTAACAATGAAGATTCAATTTTAGTTTCTATTTCTTATTACTACATTTCTGTGAAATCACATATTAATTTTTAATATTATTCCATAAAAAAAAACCGGCCAAACCTAATGTTTTATCAACTTTTCTTCCATTTTAAAAAATGCCCGACACATCAGCTTTGTCAATAACTCAAAATTTATTAATTTTTGGCACGAAAAAAAAGGTTAGCCATCAATGTCCTACAAGATATGGAATAATATCTGAGTTGGGGGATTATAATTGATTTTGATTTGTTTGTTGAGTAGATATGGTTTTTCTAATGGTGAATATATTAAAGTGAGGTGGATAATAATTACTAATTAAGGTAGTTTTAATTTTGGCTAGAATTTTTTGGAAATTCGTACATTATCTATTCGAATATGTCTGTATAAAAATAGGTATATCAGGAAATTACCAAAAGTTGTTTTTGTTAGTTAGAATATCCCTGAAGTTGGCAAGAATACTTCACCTTAAGCACGGATAATAAAAAATTTACACAAAAAAGACTACATCATCCTTCACTTATTTTCAACATATAGTCAAATCCAGCAAATAATTATCCCATTCTGTATGGAAGATTGGTTATAATGATGGTATGTTATTGCCCAACTGCCTGGCTAGTGTAGTCATTGAGCAGAAATAGCGGTATTTCAACAAGGTTTTTCGTTCGTATATTTAATTAAAATCGATAATTAAGATATAAAAATTGCAAAAATTAACAATAGAAAAAGAAAGTGCCATAAAATAATATTAAAAAAAAAATCTATTCGTTTTTGCAAATTAAGGCCAAAGTTGTTTGCGAATAATAAATCATTTACTTTAACTTAACTCCTGAAAAGCAATGTTTTTATATGGACTTTAGTAAAAGCTTTAGTTTTTGATTACTTATAATCACAAATAGGCCCTCAGACACCTCTCGTAGCTTAGGCAACTCCCCTAACTTACACATGTCCAAGCTTTTAAAACAATCCACTTACTGAACACCCAAGGTAATCCTTGGATTTTTTTTCCCGCTCTGTTTCCTACTGTGTTCATTCATTGTTTTCACTAAGCCAATCCAAATCATTGGAAGTAAATGTACAATACTTTTTAACCAAATGTTTACTAACAAATGGCCTAACATCAAAGCAGCCAAGTGCCCAACACTCCCTCTGATGTCACTGTAATTCTCTATTTTGAAATAATATGTATAGTATAAAGTTAATTTCAAATATGTGTTTATATATATGTTTGACTGGCGGGAGATTTCCATCGCCTTAAGCAGTAGAAAGCAATGAATGAATACTTAATTAAGCAGGCGCTGGTGCTGGGGTAGCAAAGTGGCTCCTATTAAAAAGAAAAAAGTATGTAACCTACTTAGACATATAAATCTCCTATTTCAGAATCAGAATATTGATGAAATAATATTGCCAACTATTAGAATAAAGAAAGAAATGAATAATAAAAATTATCTAGTACATAGATTTAATGTTTTATCTCGGGGAATCGATTCGATTTCCGGATTTGGTATAAAAAGTGTTTAATGTATTAATATTTACTAACTATTTCGGTCCGCGATACCAATCCAACCGTCGAGCAAGTTTTTTTTTTGTTACTTTCTCTATGGCAATCATAAGTTTACGTCAGTAATGTATTATTTCTGGGCCCTTGAGTAAGAAAAAAATGTTTTTGTTATAGTATGTGATTGTCTGAGGCTTGTGTGAGTGTGTGTGGCTTGTGGTTGGAAGACAATCAGCACACACACAGATTTTAGACACGAAGTTCCCGGTTTCGAGTCCAGCAGTGGTGCTACCTTAGATTTTGCCCGCAAAGGATATCTGTAGCATACAGTTACTTGGGGAGTAGCGACCCCACGGGTTACCACAGCTCAGTACTCCATGCACTTCGTCAGAACAGTACACAATACACTTAAAACCACATACACTCTACTCTTTACAGACAAGGACAAACACAGTATACAAACTAGGGTCTCCGTTCCTAGTTAATTGGCCTATGCCAAAGGAGAGAGAAGGGATACTCTCAGTAGTAGCGCGCTGGGCTAGCAACGCGGTTCGAATCCAGCATGCTCCCCTCAGATTTTCTCCTCCTTCTTGTCTGGTGATGGGCAGTGTTGTCTGTAGCTAGAGAACACTGCTTGAAGGCCAGTGCTGTGCACTGAGAAGGCTCCAGAGAGCACAATAGATTTTTCAGTACGCAGTGCAATGATCTACAACAATCTACAATCTACACTTAGATTTTCTTTTTCTAGGAGGCTCTACAGCTCACTCTGTGGAGATAGGAAGTGTCGTCTGCAACAGAAAATGCTGCCAGGATACATCATTTACACCGTAAATATCTATCACTTTAATTTGACAACTTTTTACAGGAACAATGTTTTTTGGGGGGTAGGGAGTTCAAGGGAAGCAGCAACGTTATCTCTGAAGTCTCAATACAATATAATATAGATTCAACCATTTCCATAAATTATGGTGTATTAAAAGTATTTCCTAGAAATCCAAATTTGAAATAAATGAAGTAACGGAGAGGGCAATATTATGGAAAAGGTTTTCGAGTTCTTAGTAATTTTCTGGGAAACACTTACAACTTAAGACTTGGATTTTCTTGGCATTAGTGCACAGAAGATATAAGAATCTAGTTTTACCAGAAACATTTGATTTTAGTAATTATAGGAAATTTGTGATTTAATATTTCCAAACTTATTGGGTTTTGGTCTAGGTGCGGTCTCCTTCGTGGTCTACTTGCTATGTAAACCAATATGCTAACCAATATGTATCCCGCCACAACTATTTTATGGTAGAGCAAGTAAACTGATTAAAAATTCCCTAGCTTATAGCAAATTTTGTCGAATTTATAATTATATTAAATACAGTAAAAGAATGTTGTGGTTGGTTCCGCAGAGCTGGAAAGCATTAGATATGTTTTCCATGATACCCTGCTTATTTATTTATTTATTTTTTTTTGTCATCAGATGACCACAAAAAGAAGCAGGCTATCACGGAAAATATCTCTGAAACTAAAAGAATGTAGGTGAGTATATCATACTATATAATATATCCTAATACAATATATCCTGATATCCTAATACGGAATGAATTATTTGTGTCATGTTACCGAAGCGCCACCATTCAACTCTTCTCTGCCGTACCCATAGCGGTATATTGCGAAAGTGCTTTTACTAAGAGATCCAATCTCCCACTTAGAAGCAGCCTTTAACTGCCACCAACAGATAGGAGAAGTTCGGGAAAATAAAGCCGGAATTCTGAGGGCATCACGAACCGGGTTGGTCGCATATCAACATTGCCGAGTTAACAGGTCTGAAGTTCAACCTGGAATGGTTCACCAGGCTAGCCATAGTCACCTACATTTTATATCACGCTTATCAACATCCTCACTCTTCGCTCGGTCCCTCAACCTCCTGCGCAAGCTCACCTCTCATCGCAAATTTGACATAGTCAGTTGTGCGTTCTCTAATAGATCAACATTCTTCATCATTCTTACTACCATTACACATGCTTCTTACAAAATTGCAACCGATTATATTAAAATGTATATATGTTAGCAACGAATGAAGTAGAATATTGATTAAATATCAGTTATTACATAATATGCTATTGGCAGAAAAAATTATTTGATAAAATGTTTAATTGAAGTTTCTGATCGTCACAATTTCTCTTTCTTCCACATACAGACAGAGTGAAGGAATTTTTTTTTAAATGTTAAACAAATATTTAATTTAGCAACTTTTTCTTCTCGCTGGCACTACAGCACATTCCTGGGCATTGGCCTTCTCTATGCGCCACCACCAGTATTCTCTGTCAGTTGCAACAGCTTTCCAATCTCGTTCAAATACACGAGCATTGTTCTTGCGTACATCCATCTTAATTTAGGTTTGCCTACTCGCCACTTAGAATCTACTTTCCCTTCATCACTTTTTTACACATAACTTCCTTAACTTTTTTGTAACATGTCCTAATTAACTTATTGTCTTAACTAATTCTGATTCTCCATAATACACATTTTCAATCTCCAAGTTTGATATTCTTCTCCAGCTTTGGCCTGTCTTAACTGGATCGAAGATATTCGTAGGACTCTCTTTTCAAATGTCATTCATTAACGTCCTCACATCATTGTTTGAGATTGTCCTTATCCAGACTGATATATGAGCACTGGGCGAATTAAGGTTTTTTCCTTCTATTTTACTTTAATATTATAAATATATTTTAGCAATGTTATTCAAATCTTAAAATGTATTTAAGTGGAAAATGGCAACACTGGTTATTACTTTTAATCGCTAGAGATTAAAAATACAACTTTAGCTATTAATTTTAATGTAATTATTATCAAATTATTCAGCTGTTACAGTAGAAAGTAATTTATTGCTCCCCAGATATCTCTATAACAAGTGGGCTAAAGTAGAAATAAAAAGAAAGTTTAATTTTCCTTGGCGGACGAAAATGGATGCTTTGCCTTTTAAAATCTCCAAAGATAGTAATAATTACGATTTCAGTAATCGTAAAATACATATTTCTAATAGTTTTGAAAGTTGACTCAATATCCTAAGTAACATTAGAAAACTTCTATCAATAAAGGACTTTGCCTGCGGAAGTCTAGAACATGTGATGGGGACTACACTTCTCTAATACTAATCCAGGATTAGAGAAGTGTTGATTGGGCTTGTCTTATGGAAATTTCCACCAAGCGTATTATTTTTAATACTCCATATTACTGCAGATTTGGAATTTTCCTTCTATCTAGGTTTACTTAAGCATTTGCAACTTTTTTTCTATTTACACTCATTCCTGACACAACTGTGAGGCTTTGCTTATCTTCGAAAGTTGCGGCTAACAGATCTTGCTCTAAGTATAACTATGGTGAACGCGGGAGTTCCATATATATTTAGAAAATTGCGTTATATGAAACATGTCTTAACAGATCAATAAATAAGAGTTTCATTGGTGATTGCACTGGTGGGTCAATTTCAAATCTGATAGCTTTCAATACTTTGTTTCAAAACTTAAGCTCTTCGATAAAGGTAAATCAAAACAGAAAACATAAGTTTCTTTTAATAAAGAAAAAACAAAATAGAGAATAGAAATTTTTTTAATTATACAAACCATTAACTGTTTTAGCCATGCAAACTGACATTAAAAAAAATACTTAAAAGTTGAGAAGAAAACGTAAATCTATAATTTTAAACATATTTCACAAATGTTTCTCCTTCAACGGAGCACTTTAAGTTAATTGAATAGCTTTACAGGAAACTGAATGGCTGTCTATCCTCATTATACTAACCGCACAATAGCCGCACACAATTCTAGATTCATCACGCTATCAACTATCATCATAACTCTTACCCCGGTCACACTATTCCATAACACTCTTCTCAGCTTACATGGTAAAATCGATCAAATTTAAATTGTGAGATTTAGTGGGAGTTCGTATGTTCTCATTTCATCATTAAATGTCACCATTAAATATTAGTTTCCGTGTACATACATAAATGACAGACAGTTGGGTGTATAAATGAAGGAAGTGCTTCTGGGTACCTGGTCACATGAGAATTTTTGCGAATGTAGATGTAGAGGTGGATAGGTTTGCCAAATTTGGAGCATCTCTCTCTTTCACTGATCCCGAGCTTGCTGTTGGTGTGTCTCTTGGCACATGTCTGTCAGGCTTCCAGACGTGGATGACCTCACAGCACTTATCCTTATAGATGAGTATAGTTGGTTGTCGGCAGTCTAAGATATCCGTCAAATTGGGGGTCCGGGCGGGGGCTTTGCGTTATGGGAGGAAACACCCATACATCTTATGACGGATTGTTTGAGCTGTGAGGAGATTAGGTTTAGGACCTTTGGCAGAAATAGGATATCGGTAGAAAATCTAAGGCAATGTCATTTTAAGGTTTTGGTCCTATTTGTTCGGACTGTGGTAGAACTTAGATGGGTAAAACCTTGGGCCTAGTCTTTTGCTCCAGACCCGGTAGTGGTTATTCTTTTGGGATAGCTATATGGGCCCAAGGAGGCTTTGGATAGCATAGGGTTCCGCCCTCCCATTTCCTGAGTAATAATAATAATAAGTATATAAATATTGTGTTTCTTAACAAAAAGTCGAAAACAATATTAAAGTATTAAATTTAGGTACACGTTAAATGGGACGGTATATGGGACGCGTTCTTGGAGTAAAAGAATTTTTTCATCGCGTTGTATGTATTCATGCTATCGGAGAGGGAGTTAACTGTATTGTTTATTCACTTTCAAGCACCATATTAAATATGTGGTCAAGTTAGAAGCGAATTATGATGTTTTTATCCTAGGAAATTCACATGTAATAATGTGTTTATAATAATATTATATTAATTGGAAACATAATACCAAAGTTTTTTTTGTATAGCGATATCATTTTAATGTAGGTGTTACGGATAGAGAGGGCCAGTGGCCTTCATATAGAGAGACGCCTTCGGCTAGTATATACATAGTATATACATTAACAGAGAGACAATGAGGTAAGCAAGGTAAAGAAGTGGCAAATTACCTCACTTCTTGTTACAACTCACATACACACTCACACACACACACACACACAAATCTCACTACAACAGCTTACACACATCACTACAACATCTCTCATATTATTTAGCTAATATATATGCTAATAGGACGAGATGTGACTCTGATTAAACTGTTTTTTTCTTATTCTCTTTCTCGCTCGCACAGTCACTCTTTTACCCCCCTTCATTCCCCACTTTTTTCATTTAATATGTGTGCGTATGTTAACTGGAGAAAATAGTTCTCCCACCCACCGCCTTGCTCGCCCCTCTACAATATAAATTACAATCCCTTTTTGCTTTTTACCATCCATTGCCACTACATTTTTTTTTTTTTCTTTTAGTTTGATTGTAATTCGCATATTTATGCAAATACCTTTCAAATTGTTATGTAGCTAGTTATCTATGAACACCATCTTGGTGTCATGTAAAATATCACACACATACACTCACATTGTACCCAATATTTCAAGGACTAGTTGTTTATGTGTTAAATTAAGCTTGATTTCAACAAACTCTTTATGGTCATATCTCATTTTAAGATACTATTATAATTATTAATAATAATAATATACGCAACGCTTTTTCCTTTTTTAATTTTTATTTTTTTTTATTTTTAATAAACTTTAATGCACTTTTTACGTGATTATGTTAAATAGTTGTGGTGGGTTATTAAACTCCTAACGATTGGCAATTTAATCGTATTTATACCAACCTTAAATGTTCTATCTCAAATTTTTTTTTAAAAAAGGCTGCCACAATAAAGTTGTTGATTTATTGTATTCATGTTAATTTTAGATTTTAATCATTCTAAAATACAAATCAACCGTACAATTTTATTATTTTTAGCTCCATATCCAAGAACACATTATGTTGTCACATTTTTTAACTGGCTTGATTATTCTGTAAAATATTTAAAATTTTTACTTTAACGCTATTAATTCCCATTAATTGACGAAGAAATTTGACAGGACAGTAGGATGTGTTCTAGATTTTTCTTTAATATCTAACTCACAGATTATATGGTCAATGATTATGAATCAATGAAATGGTAGGCTCCAATTGTTTATAACAGTATTACAGCCATTTACTGGATAGTTTTAGCTGGTGATTAGGATAAGTTTATTTATAGCATAGGTATAATAATTATAATCCATTTGTTTATTACATTATTGGTGAATATTTCGTTCAACTTTAAGGAAACCTATATGATTTGTCATCTTTACAAGAAGATTAATTACTTTCTTCTAATAATATAAACCAAACTATAACAATAAGCAGCATCAGATTTTCCAATTACATTGAGCCATTCGGATAGCTGAATAAATCCCAGTTCTATTCGACTATATTTTTTTGTAGCTTATGTAAATCTTTTAAGAATAAATTATACTTAAGTAACCTATTAGTATTTTAGCCCAATAATTTTGGATTTCATAAACTCAGGCATTAATAAGTATTTGAAGACACATAAGACAACACTGCCTGTTTTTCCAGACTACTAATTAACTATCTGAAGTATCAGGCAAGGCACATTGATCAGCATATCTCTGGCTATCTATACTTAATTCTTGAAGACTGTTTTTTTTCGAAAACGAAATTTTTTAAATCTCGTATGAATATTACGGTTTGAATTTAATGAAAATAAGTGATCCAAATAATTTCGACATTTCCGAATTCTAGCCTATATTTTTAGCAGAATATAATGTACATCATTTCTTTTGATGAATAAAATATCTATACATAATTTGCAAATGCTATTATTAGCGCAATCTCTGTAAAGATTTTTGAATTTCACTCATCACTTTTTTAAATAGCATGGTCATGATTTTCAATTATAATCTGGAGATTTGTATTTCAGGATAATGAGGATCGACATAGATGATTAAAGCAAGTTTTTTACTTGACTGCCAACCTTTTTAACATAAAATTGTTATGCCTTAATCAAGGCCTACAATTTAAGACATATTTTTATAATATAATAAATAAAATAAAATAAATAAAAAAAACAGAATAAAAAAAATTTCAACAATGTTAGTTAATAAATTAATAAAATTTGATGATTAAAACTCAAGGCATAAAATGAAATAAATAAATAAGGAAAATTGTATAAATAAATAAATTGTAAAAGTGTAAAAATTTACTGTATTTACTAGTAGTTGTTATTGAAAAATAAAATGAATATCTCATTAGAGAGAGATCATGAAGATTTATGGAATTAAGTTATTGTTGTCTGTACCATAATTAACAGTATTATTATATTATTTTTACTTTAAATGTAAATGCCGGCAAGCTAGTTATCATCATCTACCGCTTTTCCAGAGTCAGCAGTATTGTAGCTGCAAAGCTAAGCGCAATCCAGCTGATTAGAGAAAGATGGGTATTGACGTAACAGTGGGTACCTATTCATTGTTGGCTTGAGCGAGAAGGCAAATTCACCGACGAAGAACGGAGCAAACCTCGTGTAATCCTCTCAGCATCAAATCAGTGGGCTCTCACTTGAGAAGAGATAAACAAAGCAACGATCAGAGAGAGCACCAATCCATTGCTGAAGAGAAAATTGGGCCAAGCTGATGAAACAGCAGCTACCGCATTATTTGCCACAAAGTGGCAAATACAAGTGACAAAAAAGCAGCCATAGGTCACGACTTCCTACAGAGTCATCTCCATCCCATTGGAGAGGTGAACTCACCGATTAGCCACCACTTTCCACCAAGAAGAATAGATCCAGAACCACCTCTTTACTTGCTCAGACGGGACGACCTTTGCATCGAATGCGCACCGACGAACCTTATTTATTACTTAGTAGACTTTATTGGACTTCTAGGACACGTCTTATGGCTTAAAGGGCGCTAGAATCAGACGTAGGAAGAAAATATATTATTTTTAATGAGATATATCATTTCATGGTTTACGTATAAAACCATTATCTTAATATTATAATTTCAAAAATATTTATCAGTTTTCCAAAAATTTGCTGCAACTCCAATTGTTCCTGCACTCCTTTTTTTCAGTTTTTTTTTATTCTATTTTAGAATCACTCTCCGTTCTTGCAAAAAAAAAAAGAGACTCGTCATTTTGGGCTCCATACAACTTTAGGATGTCTCTTTAAACACATATTGAATTACTTATTCAATGATAACTTGTTATAAGTACAATATATATAAGTGAACACAATTGATAAATTTTATGCAATTTATTTAATTTGGCTTATCGTTTTATCAGGTTGTATCTTGTTATTCCATTGATAACTTAACTTGCTTTTGGTGATTTTTCTTTTTTGTTTATTGAATGATAAAAATACTTCCTGGTTAATGCCATAATGAAAACATAACTATATACGGAAACTTAGGCAACAAAAGAAAGAATTTTTTTTTGGCCGATCCCTAAAATCATGAACTACCTATACCATAAAGATAACACAATTATCTAGATTCTAATCTTAGACTGAGATACTTAAAAGAAAATGCTCCTATTCGGGAATTAAATGTTAAAAAATGTATATGTTACTTGGTCTAATCCAGGGATTTATTATACTTACATTCTTTTTTAAAATTAATTGAACTTTCTCTAAATCAAAAGGATGGACTTAGAAAAGGATTATCGACGGAAAGAAAATTATAAAATGAATTATTTCCAGGGAGATAAGCGGCTTTTTAAGAATTCTTCCAGGTAACAACATCAATACTATTTATCTAGGCTAGTATTGAAACATTTTTACAATTTTTAACTTTATAAAGTTAAGAAATTAGTTCACAATTATATTTATTGTTTCTTTAGCAACAAAGCTTTATGAAGGTTTTATCATAATAAATAATCAAGAAGCAAGGACATATAATTATTTATATCACATTTATACGATCTATATTTATTTCTGATTTGTCATTTCAAGGCTATAAATTCAATAGTAAATCACGACTGCCTTTTTGGTTTAACTATAGCATTATCATAATTAAATTACTTCGTAATCATCATCTCAATATTTGTATCGCTTTATAAATTGTTATATCATTGTTCAATAATTTGAATATAAATCATCGGTACTTTTATTGAAAGAAAGAAATATTATTGCACCCCCTATTCCTGACATTTGAACTCACAAATATATTTGCGTTCAAACTGATTAAGGAAAAGATTTTTTTATAGAAGAGCTGTAGAGAGAATGAATGTTTACAGCGACCTGAGAAATGAGATGAGCTTTGTACAGAGAACAAACTGGTCTGTACAGTGTCCTGGGCTACATTCAATATTACACAGGAAGTTGTATATCTCATCGAGAGCTTTCGAATGCTGTTCTCAAAAAAAAAAATTCAAATAAATAATAGAAAGTGCTTAAATTGTCAATTGAATTGTGAGGTTTCCTTTAATTACTAAATTTTTATGGAGTTTTTTAAAGTCAAGTAATGAATTGCATAAACCCTGCCAAGTTATGATTTTGCATATGTACAAAATCATCAGAGACATTTTTCTTTTTGCTTGACTCAGTAACCCTGCGCTGAGATTATTCATTTACTAAGCGCCCCCGTTCAGATTACATATTTAGAACAAAGAACAAATTTTATAATACAATCAACTTGTAGTGATTTAAACCAATAATAAATAATAAAAGGGAATCAAAAACACATAGCATAAAACAAAGAACAGTATATAAAACATAAATATTAAACAAATAAAGTATCAAAAATACAATAATACGAATTTATGAAAATCAAGAAGCAAATTTAGAAATAAAAATACAGATTGAACCATAGTATTCAATATCTAACTGCACAAACTATCAAAATCTATTTTATTAAGTATTTTTCAAAATTGGTTAAATAATCTTTCATGATGTCATTATAATTCACAGGTCAGATTCCACCTTTCTTAGTCACCTCCTTCCCTTTCCCTTTTCAAAAGTGGACAGTCAAACAATATGTGGGCCCAAGACTGAACAGTTAGACGGTCATATGGGCAGGCAGAGGGTCATTTATTATTTTGAAACGGCATGAATATTCAATAAATTTCCCATGACCACTCAATATCTGTGAACTTTATAATCGTTCGATAGTTTTTCTGCACTCTAGCCGCAACCGTCGGGAAAGAATTTCCTGATATGAGAATATGCTTGTGAATGCTGCCATTGAGTTTCCCAAAGTTCTCTACTCTGCTTTGAATTCATATCACCAGAGAGATATGCTGCCCCAAAATCTACCCACCAAACTCTGTATGGTTCGAGGCTTTGTTATTTAATGTCGTTTATAATTGGAAAAGATAGAACATGTTTCATATGGAATTGTTTTTCCCAGCTTTCTGTTAAAAATAATTCCAATCACCTAATTTTATAAATGAGGTTAACTAAAGGGCGATAAAGGAATTTTTGAAGTCATTTTTGTTTTACATTGTTTTGAGGGTAGATTTTGAAGCACCATATCTCTGGTGATTTTGGGCATATTGCAGCGAGATTTACGGAATTCATCTTTACTTTTTAGATTTTTTTGAGAACTAAATTCGAATGTTGCCAGCGATCTACAACTTTGGGCCTCTGATGAATATCTGTAACCATAATACCAGTATAATGTATAAGAATAATTAAGTGTATTATGATGGTTATAGCAAGAATACTTATGGGTCCATCTAGTAATATTGATCCATATTTCATCTATCTCCGCAGGGGCTATTGACGCCAAATCCCTGAAGAAATGCCTATTGTATTTCCTCCTATGCGGGATTTTGCATAAAAACTAACTGAAACACAAAAAAAAGCAATTACTTATGTAGTTCAACACACTAGACAACTTGGTGGATTATTTTGAAAAAACATCATTTCAAAATTAAATTATTTCATAGAAATTTAGACAATGGAATCGTTTACAAAATTAATCTAAATAACCAGCTTTATTTGCTTGAGTAATAATATAATGACGATAGAATAATTTTCATATCAAAACAATATAGGATAATCAACCTATTCAACAATTCAGTAATAGAGAATGGCAGAGTTATTATTACAAGCCACTTCAGTTTCATTTGTAATACAAAAGTCAGATAAATAATAATCCTATTTTTATTTCTTTGTTTTTATAAATAATGCTGGAATCAAAAATTGATATGAAGAATAATAAAAAAAGTATATTAAATTTGATTACTACATCAATAAAAATCTTGTGTGAAACACTCACACAATTTTCTGTTCCTGCAATTACTATTATAATTCTAATTGATCTATAGCAGCGGTCTTTGTTTCAAACCTTAAGAAAAGCTTGTAACAGCAGTTTAAATTTAAACTAACTCACAGGTCCCACAAAATCTCTTAAAATATTTTTTTTCAGGATAATTTTCAAATAAACATTAAAGGTTTTATATTTGCCTGTGGGCTTTTCAATTAAAGTAAATCGTTGCAAAGTTAGATAATATATTCAAAGATCCAGTTGGCGGATTTTCATCAATCTTATTACTGCTCCGGAAAATCCAAACATAAATTTTCCAAAAAGAAAATTTGCACAAAGTGATAGGCCTTTATGTGTTGCAGTTAGTGTTTAAAGAAAATCGTTTGAAGTATAATCGTGAAAATTAGGAAAACACAAAAAAAAAAATTAGTTAATTCACTTTCAAATTAATGTAAATTAGTATCAGATGCGGTGATGATGCCTTAAAGAAATTATCAAATTTAAACTTCTGTGATTTTTCGTTTTTAAAACATTTTCTTCTTTCTCTGACACTCTGTCTCTCCACTGCCTCTCTGTTTCTCTCTCACACACTCACGTTGACATTTCATTAAAGCATGCTTTTTTTCTACTCAGGGGACCTCAAATCGTTTACGCAAAAAAAATGATTTTCGAAAACTCAGAGCAGTGAGAGAAAGTAAAATTTCAGTTGTCATTGTTGATTGGTATCGCACCCTGGTATCCTGGCAAGGATAGGCTCCTATTTTGATCCAACAAAATAAAAATATTTTGATTGTCTTTAAAATTATTGAACAGGTGAATTTTTAAGGATAGGCTCCTATTTTGATCCAACAAAATAAAAATATTTTGATTGTCTTTAAAATTATTGAACAGGTGAATTTTTAAGTAAAACTTAATTTTACAATTAATATTTAATTCTTGCTGGGATAAAATTGGTGTCAAATAAATCCATATGTTATCGTACTGTTTTATCTATACTTCCTGATGATGGGCAAACGCCAGAATCCAGTCGATGACCACAAAATGAAGCAGGCTATCACAGAAAATATCTGCGATGAGGAAATTATTTTCTTGTCAACATATTTGCAACATATGCCTTATCAACATATTTGGATGAACGATTCCTTTTTTCTAGAAATAAGATAAGAATGTAGAATAGAAATAACTTTATTTGCTTAAGATTAAATCTTGTACAAATTGGTAAGCATACAAAAAATAGTACAAACGGTACGGATGAGTCCATACATTGTGGCAGCAAGGAGTATATAAACGTAAATTGTATTCCTTAATGATAGGCAGAATATAATATAGAAAGACACATAAAACAACAAACAAAATACATATATATCAAATAGCGACTGCTTAATCTGAGAAAATCAATAATCTGTTTTAACACTGTGTAATGGAATCAGATATTAGATGTAATGGAATCGTTTGATGTGTGATTCCTGGAGTAGCAGATGTCTTGAAGAGGGCGGAAGTTAGTGCTCGAATTATTAAACGGTTTTTTATATAAAAAATAAACTGTATTTTAACAATAATTTAAACGTGATAAATAGTAACTAATAACTATGATAAAATACTTAATAATAAATAGAAGATAAATAGCTGATAATTTAGAATGGTTAAAATAACGAACTAAAGTGCACAACTACGAGAGTGATAAGTTGAATATAACTGTGAATTGCCGTTCGTGTATAGTTTGGTCGTAGATGATATAATAATCCTCTCGTCGTATATCATAGGGTTTTTATATACTGTTGTTCACACTCACACCAAGATATCTGTCTTAGTGTGCGGCCTTGTGCGACCTTCGTAGTTTTCTGACCTTATTTAGTGGCCATACTTATCGCGGAGCCTGCCTTTTTGATGTGAGAATTGATGAAAAGGCTTTGTGTTTGTTTGGTTGACCGCGGCTGTCGGCGGCCAACAGTGTTACTGTTTTCACCCTTTGTTGATTATTTCTTTGGCGTACTTTGCCGATGTCAATGACTTTGCCATGTCATTAAACTGTAACACATTATATTATTTGATATTTGAGTTTTTTTTTTGTTTTTTTTTTAAGCATAACTTACTTAAACCGCACTTTTGAGAAACACAACCACTTAAAATATCCATAACTGGGAGAATCCACACACGTTCAAGGCTGTACATAGAAACGTTGTTCAGTTTCTGGGTGCAGTCAAAGTCCAGGATACTTTGTGTGTTTAAGGAGTGGCAGGTATTAGTGATGTAGCTCTGGAGGTATTTTATTCTGTATTCCTGAAGAACTGAGCACTGTAGTAGTAAATGGTAAAGCGCATTGGATATTACCTAACCAAAAATGACACAAGGCTTATTCATTTTTAACTTGAAAGCATTATTATTTGCATATAGATTTAATTCTTCGAGGTTAGAGAATCTTAGTTGGCTTGTTAATCTCAGTTTCTGGATCTGGACACGGAATGTGAGGTATTGCTCAGGGTGACCATAGTTGAAATTGGTAATGCATCTATAAATTGGGTTTCTGCTGGAATTCAGAATTCTATCAATGTCAATGGAAATAAGGTGATTTCGCATTTTTTCCAACATAACTTCCTTAAGTCCAATTAATCCGTTGGTGAGGATTTGTGAAAAGTCTTTGTCCAGCCAATAGGTGCAACAACTGTCCTGATCTTTGTGACCCAATTATAATCTGACGACCGATTTTTGGAGTCTCTGTCAAGTGAAAACAGTCGTGCAAGACACAACCGTGGCAGCCTTTCCTCAGATAAACGTGACAATTTCGTCCAGAAATTTATTACTTTTTTTAGGATTATCAATTTTAAGGGGAACCGACCAGTCTCCAGACGAACAACATGATTTGGAGTGCTTCTAGGCCAGAAGAGAAGAGATTTGAAGAATTTTAACTGAACCGCCTCTATTGCATCTAAATACCTGAGACCCCATACCTCAGAGGCATATAAGATAAGAAAGTATTTAAATCTATGCATTTAAACCCTTTACAGGCTAAGACATGCCAGACAGCGTCGCAGCGTTTCCCTCGCCATTTTTTAGTTCTGATTTTAGCCAGCTAGATGCGCTCCCAACTGTAGCTTACCACTTTTCCACAATGCCATGCCATGTCAACATCGACTTTATCCTTAAGGGAAACCGAACCCTGAAATTTCGCTCTGAAAGCGAGTGCGCTAACCACGTGAAGGCCAGAATTTATTTACAAGATACAATCCCTGATGAATTTAGGAACAATTTAGTTCTTATGTGATTGATGAAAACCGAGGAGCTCAAATAGGTGATGAATCATTTCTATAGCTGTAGTTTACACAACTACTATTATTTCATTTTGTTGCTGCTTTTATCAAGCAACATTGAGGTAGGTTATTGATATTTGAAGGAATAAAATTTATTTATTTTGACGAAAATCTAATTCCAATGGAATGCGCCGAGATCCCTCTTCTAGTTGTTAAACGGTGCCATTGTTAGTATAACGGTAGCAGGAATTGATGGTTGGTGATGAAAATGAAGATAGACACTAAACTCACTATTTGTAATTTAACATACACAATTTATATTTACGTCACTGTGAAGAGAAAAGAGTAAATAGTGAATAGAGTGAACGAGCGAAGAATGATGAAGTTGCCAACTTGTTGTAGAAATTGGTTGCATTAGATGATATGACTTGCTTGAGGGCAATGGAGATAATTAGAATGATTGATTCTTCCATTAGCCAAATAGCTAATGTGGATAGTAACTAGCCAGTTCAAGAAGTTAGTAGTAACAAGAAGTTCTGGCCTGTTAAAGTGAGCGAGTTAAGACTGATAATTGCTTGTTACAAGCAGTTGAAATACTCATGAGAATTGTGTTGAGAATCACTGTAGACTTTTGAATGCTTGACTGACTGTATCCTTCTTGGTAGCTTATTTAGACTTTTTGAAATGTTGATTTATCTTGTAAGTACATAGCACTTCAAAGTTATCTTGCGAATTATTCACTCATTGACGCTATTATGGCGACTTGGTTAAGCCCTCAGATTTCCGGCTTATTATTCCAGTTTCTCCCACCTCCTGGTGGGAGCTCTAGAGACATTTTATAAGGGGAACCTTGGCCGTCCAAGCTGAAGCCCATT
This sequence comes from Triatoma infestans, assembly GCA_011037195.1. Taxonomy (NCBI): domain Eukaryota; kingdom Metazoa; phylum Arthropoda; class Insecta; order Hemiptera; family Reduviidae; genus Triatoma; species Triatoma infestans. Next base: position 43,305 of record JAAEAF010006562.1, on the reverse strand, counting down.
CGCGCATTCATTGTAGTGGGTGGTACAGAGGGAATAATACTTGCTTGGTGGCAGGATGGTAGCGCTCGGTAAGACTGTAATGGCACTATTAGAGACAAATTGGCTTGCTTGAGTTCATTATACTATAGTCACCGAATAGGATTAAGAAATAGCGTTTGATGTTTAATGTTGAGTGAGTAGTAGACATTCTTTGTCAGGTTAATGTAATGTATTTGGTTGATTTGTAGTTGTGTTGTGTAGTAGCTTGTGGCGTTAGTGTTGTTGAAAGGGCTTGTGTTGTGTGTGTGTGTGTGTGTCTGTGTGTGTATGTTTTAGATAATACATATGTTTAAGGCATAGAGAATAAGAACCACTGTTTTAAATAAATAATTTAACTATATATATTAATTTAGTAACTTTACAAAGTAATTATTAATTGTGAATATTGAATTAACTTATAAATATTAGAAACTTGTTTGATTTAAATTAAAATATTTAACACTTATTACTGGCACTGATGTTCTCTCTTGAATATATATTGGTTGAATGCTTGCAGTAGATGATGAATGAATGCTTATCTTGGTAGTTAAAAAAACTCACTTTTATGCATGATTTCTAGAAGGGGTTAAAAGACAAAGAGTGGCTGAGTACTCCGACCTTTCTTGTAACGGTGACTTGTTCCTGGGTTTTTACCCTTTGCCAGCCGACACCTGCCTTTCTCCTTTCAAAGCTAAATTTATTAAAAATATAAAATCTATTTTAATTTATTTCTATTTGCTTCTTCCAGTAATTTAATATTATTCTACATGCCAGGACTCTCATGACATGCGAGGACTTATAGACTGGGTTGCATCATATATAGCAGCTTCTTTTGCATATTTTTGACCGGTTGTGGCTGTAAATAATTCATCTTCACAGTTAATCTATGTAGAAATGTTGATCCCAGTTTGAGTTCTTGAGACGCTAGTACATTGCTTAAGTATTACGGTTTATTACGATTGTTACGTATTAAGGAAAAAAATTAAAACAAATTTATTTTTACAATGCAATATAAATTGGTTTTCAAATCGTCAGCCCTTAAAATTAGAACGAGATGTTTATATGGTAAATATAAACATCTTTGGCCATGGCCGTATAAACATTTCGTTACAATATAAATTGTTTGTTGAAATGATTTTATTCTATAAAATTTTGTTATTCTCATTGCAAGAGAAAGTAATGCGATCAAATTTTGTGTGTATATGTGTTTGTGTGAAGTATATATTTTGCCAAAGGACTTAAGACAGCAGAGCGAACAATAGCAAGAGGAAACAACGTTTCCTTCAAATCTTGTGTATTTTAGAGGGTAATTTATTATTATTTATTATTTTATTTAGTGTACAATATCTGTCTTTTGCACCTGATAATCATCCTCAGAGACACTATACTAACTCAGCATAACGTACATGGTATTTAAATTCATAAATGTCTACACCCGTAATTAAAGGAACGGAGATAGAGTACTAAAGTTTATTTAGTGCCTAATCCTGAGATTAAAAAAAAAACCAACTATATACAAATTTTTTTTGGAGAGTCTGATAAAGTACAGTTCATTAATAAACATAATCGTTAACAAAAGAAGCTAACAAAAAATAAAGCAATAGCTTAAAATAAATAAAATCATTATTTAAATATTCTAAAGTGAATTAATTACCTATCTATTAATTTATGTGAACCACGAATAATGTAGAATTAAAAAAATTAAAATACTTCTTTTTAAACCATGTTAATGGATGAAGCAATTCATACCTAATTATAAATCTTTTTAGATTAATGCAGTTTTAACTAAGCGATCCATTTAAAGTTTCCCATTCGAAAAATTGTCAAAGTTCGATTTAAACTTTATCAAAAGTAGAAGGAGTTCACAAACTTAGCATTAAAATCCATTTATCACTTAGCTTTTCACTAAAACGTATTTCTGATTTTTAATATTCTTTTTTTTTCTATTTAATTTTTTAAATAGCCATTTTCTTCTATAAATGATCATTAATTAAGTATTTCATTGGTTATGCACAATTCAATATTAATTCTATAGAATATGGTTTAATATATTTTTTTACTCCTTTACACACATAGATATAAAGTTAGATTATAATTACTTTAACTTATGCATTTTAATTTTGCCACTAGCATTTTATTCGCTATTCTAACTGAAAAACTACTCTGAATGAAGTTCTTAATTAATTTTGAATAACAATCCTTGAACTTAAATTTAAGGATAAGTGTGGCCTCAACCTTTGTGATGATCTTCACATGTGATGACTAGAATATAAAAGCTCTCATTACAAAAAAAAAAAAATTAAACTATTATAGGAAATCCACTTTTTACAATTTCTCAAAATTTAAAAGTTAAACCGCAAAATCAAATAATACTATTGATCTAGCGGACTATACAGGAGTAGTAGAAGCAAACATAACTTCTATCTTCTTTATTGTTGTTGCTATATTAATTAAAATCCATGCTTATGACCGGAAAACGAGCCTAATAATGCTCAACACATCTCAACTTGGTCCCCTATACCTCCAAAACCTCCGATATCATGGCGACTATTCAGTAGAATAACAATATTGTCTCAATATAATTGTCATTCGGTGCGATAATTGCTAATTGATTTTTTTTTTTTTAATTTATTCGCAACATAAATTATTCTATTTTCCGTGCACCTTAGGATCATTAAAATTATGTAAGTTTACTTATAAATCCAACAGCAAAGAAGGTTGCAATGTGTAAACTAAAGTAATGCCTACTATTCCAAAATGTTTTGTATCCAACTATTGGGTATCATGAACGGCATACATTACAATGTATTTTCTGAAATCTACATCGAGGATCGTAAATCCTTGATTGGGAGTACTCACAAGACTCTTTGATTAGTAAGTTGGGAATGTATGATTTTTTCTTTACTCTAATTTTATTTTGGAGTCGGAATTTATAGTCATAAGCCTATATCTTAAATAAATTTAGGTTAGCTTAGACACTTTTTCAAACTGTTATGGTAAGAAGGTTTCAAAAACAGAATCTTGGCAATAGGAGGATTATCAATTACTGCTGATACCTTGGTCACTATTAGGTTAATCAAGTCTACCAACATAGCTCTAAACTGATGTTGGATTGAATTAAATTTCCACTAGAATAGGGTTTTTCTATTCTGATGCCAGGGTAAGTAGAGTATGAAGGCAATTAAAAAGCGGACGATTTGACCAGGGAAGGTTCATAAGGATATTCTATTTCGAAATCTTCCTGTTGATAGCCAGGGCAATGACGAAAACAATTTTTAGGCTGTGGGTTCGTGGTAAATCAGAGGCCTAGAGGAAGATTACCACTCGCAAAAGGCAAGCGAATGAATTCATTAGGGTGGCTCGCCAAATGCTTACGACAGTGTGATTGGTGCTCCAAGAGTTGTCTAAGCACTATAGGTTCAGAAAATGTTTAAAAAAAAAATAAAACTTGATCATCTATAGGATTAAGTAAAGAACTAAGGATATTTGAAAATCCAAGTCAGACTAGAATATTGATTGCAATTAGTTAAAATAATTAATTGAATGACTGTTGTAGTTTTAATGAACGTGCACTTAAAGATTAAGTTTAAATAAAAGAAAACGTTGATCATTTTTATAATATTATTTAATAAAGGAAGAAAATTATATCTACATTATTATTTTAGATTAACTTTTGATCCTTTTGTTAAATATGTTTCTGAAAAAAAAAACCTAACAATAATAGCTTTAATTACTATTTGTATTGGGGAGCACTGATTAGACAATAAAAAAAAAAAAAAATCTGGTGTGAATCACTTGCATGACTGTCTCTTATTCCTACGAAAACAATTATAAATATATATGAAATGACAAAATTTCTTTAAACCTGCACCTACCAATGCACCAACCCACGCAGTCAGAGAAGTGATTAAATTATGTCCAGAAGAGCGCACCCCATGTAATATATATATGAATTGTAATGCCAAAAATTCCGCACAAATCAATTCAAGTCAATTTATTGCCAAAATATGACAAATAAAAGTTTAAATGTTTTTTATTATCTATGCCAAGTTTAAAGAAAATCGTTATAGTCGTTCTCGTGAAAATTATAAAAAAAAAAAAAAAACTCAAACGTTTTCAGAAATTGATTATGTGTTTGTGTGTGTATGGTCAGCATAACTCGAAAATGAAAAATCGCAGAAAGATCAATTTTAACATTTAATGTTTAAGTACTACCAGATGATCCGGAAATATGGTTTTGGTCATTAATCGGTCAACCGAAAATAACCTACACTTGACTGAATAAAATTCTTTTTGTACATTACGTTTTTTTTTCAAAAATCGCTCCAGATAATTTTCATTAAATTCGATATAACTACTACACATATAAAGAGGGCTATAATTTCATTTGAACATTTCCTCAAACTATGCTTTCCTCTAAAGTGTTATTTTCGTTTATTACAGAATTTTTATCAACTAATAAAAAAACTATGAAAAAATATAGAATATTAATAAGTATTGCTGAAATTCTGTGTTTGAAAAAATCAGATAACCGGAAGTGCTACTTTACTAAACTTTTTATTCTTTTTTTTTTTTTTTTATTTTCTGTGGTTTTCTCGATTATGATAAGCAACGAGTTTCATTGAAGTTGGTCTATTAATTAAGCATTAATATATACATATCATTTTTGCTTAAAACATTTTTTTCTGAATAAGTTCTTGGGGGAGGGGAAGTTGGTAAGTCATAATTTCGTCGGATGTCGTTTTTATTTTAGGTTCTCCCAGTTATGCAAATAATATAGAAATCAGTTAAATTTAGAAATATGTATATATATATATATACTGTAACGTTTTTCCCTCTAAACTAGCTACTGCAACCAGTTTTAAGTGGCTTCCTATAGATAAAATGCTCTAAACTTCAATAATAAAAACACCAATTTATTGTTTTACACAATAAATTATAAATACAACACTTATTTATAATTAATTCAGGAGTTTAAACCACAAAAGTTCACATTGTTCACTTTTTATATACTTTTCACAAACGTTCACTTCGTTTCTATCAAGAAAACTCTCCTAGACTGCCTGTGGTCCCACTATTTATACCGGTGGAGAAGGGTCTCAAATCTTCTCGATTCTTCTAAAAAGAGCTAGAGCGCGCCGCCAGCGCTACCTAACGGCCACTAGGAGAACTTGAGGTACCTGCTTTCTCTCCTAGATGGCACCAGTGGCTGCGTTACAATACATATATTTTGGAATATTAAATAACTCATTTATAAATTGATACTTTCATTTTTAGTAATGCTGATTTAAGAATATTCTGCCGTTTCGTTTTTATTTATGCTTTCTGACTCGCATTCTGACGAACTACGTAGTAGTTAATTCACATATTAACTATATCTTAAGAATCAACAAGCACAACACATAGATCTCACCATTTGTATATTACACGTAATATACAAGGCAAGTAAACTTTTGCAAAATTTTAAGTTTCAATTATCAGAGTTGTATTAATTGACTTGTAAAGAAAGTCATATGAGTGTTTGCATATGTCTTTAATTGATATTTGTGAGGGTGATTTTCTTTTTTATAGGTTCATCATCATCTGTTAAAGGGAAATTCATATTTTTTTTTGTAACGTAATAGAATTTATTATAAAGAAGTGTAAGGGTAATTCTAAGAGAACTTGGAGCCAGAAACGTATGGGATTGCCAAAATTTGGACAGCGAAAACTTAAAGAGTCTCATTGACAGTATAAACAATCATTATTTAAGTAAAGATATAGAATTTATATTAAACTCTTCATTTAATAAGTACTTTCGTAGAGTCAGTAACCTTGGAATACCAGAAGCCTATCTTTACTATAATATAAATTTCTGTAAACTTAAATTGATTTCCCAATTGAGAATGGCAGGCAAAAAATACTCTAGGATTGTTGCAAATAGGGAGAGAATACAATTTAATAAAGATGTATATTGTAGATGTTGTGGTACAGGTGAGAAAGAAGATCTGCCTCACTTTCTGCTTTATTGCCCAGCCCTTTCTCCCTATAGAGCAATATACCTAGACAAGTAAATTACAAGTAATAATATGTTGGACAATCTTGAAAGTATACTATCCGATTTAGATATTAACAAAATCAACAATGTATATCTATTTGTAATTAATAGTTTAAAATTTATAAAATTCATGTTGACATGAGATAGTAGAAAATCATTTTATCTGGAAATAATTAAGTAGATATGTTTTATGCTGTCTTTGTTAGTTACTATTGTCAGATCAGTATTCAAAAAGTTTGTGATCTAAATTTGTTTATTCATTATTTTTGGTGCAATTTGAAATTCAGTTTTGTTAATTTTTTTTTTTCTGTTTTTAATAGTCCAGTTTGTCGAAAGTTATTTAATTTAATTTTCAATGTTTACATTTTTTTTTTTGTAACAGTTATATATTTTATTTTATTTTTTTACCCACTCACTTGCTATGAATGTAAAATTCTAAAAGCAATAAAGATATATATATATTATAAAGAAGTGGCTTCCTCTTTTTTTGAAGAGGCTGTCTTTACTTCAATTCATTTCTCTCATTATCATCGGCAAAAGTGCCATCATACCACTAGACTTTACTAGACCACTAGCTTAAAGAATTCGCTCCGTTCCTTTCATCCTTGATGTCACTACTATCTTGTCCTGTAATCTTTCTGTAACACACCACACTAACGTCATTATACTCTTTTCATGAAAAGACAAATTAAAGATTTTTCTACTTAATCTACCTCTTAAATTTTAATCTGTTTAAATAAAATTGAAAAATTTTGTAATAATTAAATTCAAAAGTCAAGGAAGAGAAAACATTTAGTATTCATAGGCACATGAAATTGAATTTATTTTAAATAAATCCTAGTAAGCTTCCATAACAAATGCTAGCACAAAATAAAACTGTTATTTTCACACTTTAACAAATAATTTTTCAAAATTAATTTCTACTTTTAAATGGTTTTAATTTATTTTGTTTCTATTCTACTGTTATATTATTACTCATTTTAAATGGGGGATACCACGGTAGGAAATACAGAATAAATCATTAGGAAACCAGTAAAACAGGTGTTAGAATAGAACTGGCAAAATTTGTTTCAGTTGAAGGTGCAAGTCACATTGGAGCACAATGTTGACCACAGCCCCCACAATACAGACCTAAACAACATACAAAAACACATCAATTACAATGGCACCACCAGCTGGACTATTCCTTTGTATATATGTACGTATATATATACACCTCCTTCCACTTCACCGCTATTCAGAAAACAGTACTTTGTTTTTCTTTTTGGATCTTATCCTTAAAAAAATGTACACCGCTATAATAAAAGAACTAAATAAAAAACATTAGTAAGAAAAAAAATAATGTTGCAAAAAAATAAAATATTTTTAAACAGACATCATGTAGAAAGTTGATATTTTAAAGGTTTATCTTAAGAAATGAAATTTAATACATAAATTACAAAGAGCAGTTTGTTACCTAAACTATATGGCAAACAAAAAAGTGGCATATACATCACATTAATAACTGTATGTAAGAATGAATTTTCTTTGTTATCAATTTTGACTTCAACAAACATCTTCCTAGTGGAAATTTATAAAGAATTTCATTCTCAATCATTTTACAGTTACATGCTTCCTGTTGTGAAATTTAATACTAACATTAAACTAGTAATATTAACAAAATATAGAATAACATTCATGACTTTTACTATTTCATCTATTTATGTAACGGTATGCCTCCAAGGGGTATCTGTTGCATGCAGTTACTTGGGGAGTAGCGACCCGACGGGTTACCACAGCTCAGTATTCCATGCACATCGTCAGAACAGTACACAATACACTTTAAACTACATATACTCTACACTTTACAGCCAAGGACAAACACAGTACACGAACTAGGATCTCTGTCCCTAGTTAATTGGCGTAAGGGAGAAGGAAGGGATTAGCTCAGTGGTAGCACTGGACTAGCAACGCGGAAGTCCCGGGTTCGAATCCAGCATGCTGCACTTAGATTTTCTCTTCATAGCAGCCTCTACAACTCACTGTACGATGATGAGCAGTGTTGTCTGTAGCTAGAGAACACTGCTTGGAGAGCGGCAGTGTACTGAGAAGGCTCCGGGGGTCACAATAGATCTTTCAGGTCGCAGTGCGATAACCCCCTACAACAATCTACATGTAACGGTAACGGAAGTAAAAAAAAAAAGAAAATTAAAAATAACATACGCATTTTTAATTTTTTTTTTTTCAACTTTTCAAATTTACTTTTGGCTATTGTTAAATAAAACTAGGTAATTAAATATAAGGGAAAATAAGGGAATCACAAATATTTTTTTTTTTTTTATTTTTGCCACAAACAATATTAAGTACATATAAAGCAACAAGAAAAAGTCATAAAAGAGTAAATTTTGCTTAACTCAGAGAATATATCCTATTTACATTTTTACACAAGCATTGGAAACGTAACAAGGGTTGACGGGTAATGTGTATGCCGATCATCCAGTGTTAGTGGCCATTAGTAGCTTTTTTTTTTAAGTTAAGTCCATATGTGGTCATAGGCGCCCGGAGCCTTCACAGTGCACTGCCGGCCTTCGGACACCGGACACTGAGCTGTAGAGGCTTCTAGCAAGTAAAAGAAGAAAAGTTAGCTACTTACCTGCAACTTCATAGCTAACCTAGACTTTATGCAGTAATATGATCGCGATGCCAAACAACATTGAGGTTTGAGGAGAGTTGTTATGGAGTGTTTTGGCGGAGAAAGTCTAGAATAATAGATTGTAGTGTGAAGATTTTTGCAAGGAATTTCATGTGATTTCCTCCTTAAAAACATCGACGTTTTTACACATTAATAAGAATTATAAGAATGATAAAAATATTTCATTTCAAGAGTTGCATTTAGAAAAAGTTGGATGAGTGTTTCACACCAGATTTTTTTTTCCTGACATTAATGGCCGATTGAATAAATAATTTATATTACTTCATTATAAATTGCCACAAATTTATACAAAAATCATAGTTTTTTTTCTCTCTATATTAGTTTAATTTCATTTATTAATTCATTAGATATTATATCTTCAACTTGGCTTTATAATTTTATAATCATTCGTAAAAAACTGAAAGTACTACTCAATAATGCTCAATTATTTCGGTAGAAAGGTTTTTCCAAAACCAACTTTTCGGATTTCAGGGTGATAGCTAAACAGAATATTATCAAATTTGAGCTTTCTGTTACTCTTTGGTTTTGGAGGCACATTTGTTCAGACACATTTATATATAGACACACACACACGCACATTCTCTAAAAACTTTTTCCCCTCCATGCAAAAGAAGCATAATATTTCTAGTAAAAGCTAGATTTCCAAAAATGTGTAAGTTCGCAATAATATTTCCTACAATTAATCAGAAGACAAAACAAAAAATTAAATGGTGATGTTGTTATGATGGTCACGTAGTGTTTAAATTGAGTGAGGTTGCTACTGGTTTTATGGGGGGTATGACATAGCCAATGCACAGGTATTTATTTACATATTAGCTCAGTTTAGAAATGCTCTTAATTGACAATACTAATGCTTTATTTTTTTTTTTTAACGAATTATTGAACAGTTTTGATTCGAAAGTTCAAAATCGTAGTTAACAAAAGGTTTTTGGTCCAATACTTTTTCCTAATCGGCGCTTTTCAACGATAAGCATGGAGGGTTAAAACTGTGCTGATTTGCAGAAGCAATATCAATAACAGAAATTTTGTTATGATTTTTTTTTTAAATACATCATTAATTGATCACAGAAAGCTTATTTATTGTTGAGAAATATAATCGATATCAAGTAATACTGTGAAATTTTAAATTTGGGAAGAGAATGTTGATTTTTCTCCTCTGACTATGCTGCTGCAATAAAGGAAATGTATTGTGAGATTCGGTCGTTTTAAAAAATAAGAAAGCTTAAATTCTTGCCAACGTTTCGACACATATATTGTCTTTTCCAAGGCATAAAAAAATAAAAATAAAACTATTAAATAATCTTCAAAACATAACAAACTTAAAAACTTATGTATAAATTTGTAAAATAAGAAGTTGAGAACACCTCAACATCACAGAGAATAGTCATCATGAATAATCACTATTCTCTGTGATGTTGAGGTGTTCTCAACTTTTTATTTTCCAAGTTTATACATAAGTTTTTAAGTTTGTTATGTTTTGAAGATTATTTAATAGTTTTTTTTTTATTTTTTTATGCTTTGAAAAAGACAATATATTCTTATTTTTTTAAAAAGACCGAATCTCACAATCCTTTTCCTTCTTATAAGAACGGTCGAGAAGAATCTTCCATATATGCTGCGATATTCTACAAACTTTCTGGTAGAAATGGGATATTTGTTAAAACATATCGACAAGTTTTAATAATAATTATTTGCTAATAATTATAATAATATTAATAATAAATTACTGTCATGTTTGTGATTGGGGTTGGAGACGTAGATTCCTTAAAAATTTCTTGAAATCAAAAGCTAATGAGTAATTGTTGTTGTGGTTGGTTTCGCAGAACTGGAAAGCATCAGAGATATTTTCCGTGATAGACTGCTTCTTTTTGTGTTCATCTACCAGTTTCGGGTGTTCGCCCATCATCAGGATGCGGTTGTCAAACAGTGTGATAACATAGATTTGCACAAAGCTAATTTAGTTTATACACTCTAGTACGCTCGAAACCGGTCGATGACCACAAAAACTAGCAGGCTATCACGGAAAATATCTCTGATGCTAATGGGTAACTTTCAAAATCTGAAAACTGTATTGGCAAAAGCAAAGACCAGAGAATTTTCCATTCTTGAATCAATATAACGAAACCAATTCATCCTTCGATGATAGCAAAGGCTGAATGAACTATGTGGTTTTCTTTGGGAATTATTGTTATACCGTAATCAACATACAATTTTCAAATTTCATGAAAGCCATTTGCGAAAAATGATAAAATAACATTCAGTAAGGTTGTATTTTCTTTTTTTGCGATTTTTATTATTTATTTATTTATTTATTTATTTGAGATAATTTGTTCACTCATCTATCCATTCAAGCACACACATACATACATCATTGTTGGAAACATCTTTTTCGTAATCAAAAGATCTCAAAACAGGTATTTTTAGTGAAAAATCTTATTTCGAAAATTTGACATGATCACAATAGTTCAAATCTTAGAGAGTAGTATAAGGAATGGCCCAAAACAATCTTAGCAAGAGTAAAAATCACAATACCAACGTCAGAAAGTGGTTGTAGAATGGTTTCTGTGTCAACAGTTTGTATAAATATTCTTTTCAATTAATAAATTTAAAAAAATAATAATAATAATTTCATATATATTCATCAATAATGTTAGATTCTATTATAATTTTTGAATAAAGAGTCATTAAATTTCAAGATCAATAAAATTTCATTACGTTATGCGAAAAATAATTTTAAAGGTACATGAAAGAAAGAAATTTATTATATTATCAACCATTTGGTTACAATAAAAAAAAGGGATAAATTTTAAATTATTTATGTATAATAAAACCCATAACTTTATAGCTATTATTAAATTTACTTAAAACATGAAAGCGAGGTATAATAATAATAATAATACCATTTAATAAACTAACTTGTCAATTTTGTAACATAATTCGTTTTTTAAATGCCCGCGGCAGTGCTGTGTGATCTGGCCAGACACCATCGCCCAATTAGGTGGAAGTACATTATTTTCTTTTTGTATAAGTATTTGTACTTGTTCTTATTTTAACTCCTTAGTTTTTTTTTTTTCATCTTGTTCCTAGCGTGTTGTTCATCAAATTTCAAAGGCATGAAAAGAAATAGAAGCATAAACCAACACAGTAGAGGATCAATTAGTTTTTCTAGAAGGGGAGACTAACTATAAAAGGAGACATATGCTCTTTTAATGAGAGTTTTCTAATATAGAGTTAATTTAGACTAAATTGTTGATCATAAATAGTTGTCTACGTTAAAAAGAGAAATTAAGGAGTATACTGAAGTCACGAGGGTTGTTATAGTGTGGAAGTGTCTCTTCTAAAAACAAAAAAGGGAAGAAGAAAATGATGTTTTACACATGTGTTAATGATTAATATCAGTCAAAACCGGTCTCTTGCTTAGAAACGTGTGATATATTGTAATTTCTTCAGACGCCATTCTTATAGTCTTACTCCATTTTTACTCTTCTTCACGTATAAGAAAAAAATAATTATTTATTTAATTGTTTATGTTGTTTTACTGATGTTTACAAGTGCAACTCCACATAATATATTCAAATCATTTGGATATTCACTGGCATCACTTCATGATCTCTTCCGACTAGAAAACGCGGGTCAACATCGCCATAGGAGCTGTGATGGATGGAAATTATATCTATTTTAATTTGAAATATCAAAATTAGGAAGAAAAATGCGAACTTGTTGGCAAAAGGGTACACGCAGGTAGAAGACTACAGTTACTGGAAAAGTTCATGAACCTTGATGGCATTGTTCTGCCCCTTCTTCTCACAGGGGAGGAATTGAACGAACAATTAGAAGACATTCCTTCAAGATAGTTTTTGTTGTAGACACCAAGGAGAACACATCAGGACTGTGCCAGTTATAAGTTAAAACATAAGAGTTTAGCATTTAATCTAGATAAATAATTGATTTATACATAATCGCTGTGATATTATAAAGCTATTTAAATTCACTTAGAGAATATATTTATTTCAAAAACAGTGGTGATTTCTTGATTATTTTCTAATACTTCACTCTCTTAAACATAATATACTTACAAGCTCTTTACTAAACCGCTCGTGCTACACACTACCACTAACTACTCTACAACACATCACGCCAATACATTTCAGAGCTAAGTTAAGGCAAGAGGGCAAGTTGCTAACCCTTATCAGCCAATTAGCAATTAACAGTAGATACTTTCCAATAATTTCTTATTCGACTTTAATCACTACGTCTTATTCATCAGAGATTCAGTAACAATTATATGCTTAAAGTAAATTAATATGTGGTTTATTAATAAAATTGTTTATATCTTGATAAGTATTCAGAGCAAAGATTACTACACACACACACACACAAAATCAATCACACTATCTATCTTGATTGTGAAAACAGTAGATATGCTTAATTTTTTATAAAGATTTACAGAAAGAGAAAGTGATTCTTTCTCTCTCTTTTTTCTCGCAAGAAAGAATTTCTATTTTGAATTAAATTTATGCTGGAGGAAATAATCAAATCAAAGAGACTAAGGAATCAAAAATATCATTTGTAGATTCAAAAATGTGGTGTATTGTTATTTATTTTTCCACATCAATGCGGAAACACTGAGCAAAAGGGAAGCAATAATCATATTTATTATTATTACTATTATTGCGTTATTCAGCTGCTGCAGTTTCAAAACTTACGTACATCTCTGGCGGTATCTACGAGGATTGCTTGCTGGGCCTTGCCGACAAGTGCCACCGGAAGTTTCAAAAGTACAGTGGCCTAGGAATGAGGACCTATAGAAAATTATGATTGGCGTCACTCTCATTCCATAGCCTATAAATGTCCTTCAACTCGGCAACAAAATCCTAATACTCGCTAATTTAGCTTTATAGGCGGGTTAGCTATATTCTCATCTTTCAGGATCGCTGTTACAACAATCTCCACCAATTTTTTCCTTTATCAATAATGAGTACATCAGGCCTACTATGAGCAAACAGTACGATCATTGATGAGCCTAGTCCCAACATATCTTAACAGCCCAGCCTGCAGCACTAGACTCAGACTTATAATATTGCACTGCATCCCTTGAGGTGCGGTGCCATTCTTGACAGCTTGGTCACATATTTTGCCTCCTCAATTACACAGACCTGCAAGAGTCCATATCCAATCGTAACGTGCTGAATGCATGCATCGCGGCAAATCACAAATGATGCTTATCTGGCACCTCTTCCTCCTTCAACAAGTGCTGACGGTATATTCTCGTAGTATCACATGATCCTGAATGGATTACAGGAACTCTTCAACCTCCGCGAAAAAACGCCCAGACCTCAGCCACTGAGTGGTCAGCTTCTTGGCTATAAATAGGTCATTCAGGTGGCTATAGAATCTGTCATACAGCTCCTTAGAACACTATTCACTTCTGCGCTCTTAATGGTTACTGGGCTATGAGATTTAGTGTTGTAATTCCCACATCCATCGGCGCTATGAATACTTCATCTGCTTGATGGGAAGTAGCGCCGCATGTTGCTTTACTGGCTCCGTTACAGCTCCTCAACAATCCTCTTTACGGACACTACTCGATTAGACTACTGATGACGTAAAATTATTACAATAAAGGCGTAACAAGAGATCATTAGCGCCCGAAGCCTTCTCAATACCGACCTGCAAGCGGTGTTCTCTCGTTAAGACATCACTGCCCAACATCGGAACAGCAAGTATAAAGGCTTCTTAGGGCGAGAAAAGCTAAGTTCAGCCAGACGGACTTGAACCTGGGACTTCCTCTGAGTTGAATTTGCTTAAGTCTATCTGCAGTTAAGATCAATCACCATTCTTTTCCAAGGGCGTTAGTATTAATTGAATCAAGAAAATTAGGCAATGCAGAACATCCGTGAAAAGGATGTACAAGAACAAGCTAGGAAAAGGATTAACTCATCGGTGGTGCGCTGGACTCACACGCGGACGTGGCGGCTTCGATTTCAGTGCCCCGCTTAGATTTTATCGCCTTAGGAGTCTCAAAGTTCACTTCCCGTGAGGGACAGTGTTGTTTGTAACGAGAGAACATTGTCCAGAGGCCGGCATTGCACTGGGAAAGCTCCGCATTAAAAAAAAAATCTGGTGTGAAACACTCACACAACTTTCTCTTACTCCAATTCTCAAAATTATAATTGAAAATTTTTATAGTTTGTGTACCAAATTTAATGAAATTCGTCGAAAACCGAAAAAACTGTTCGGTAAAAGCGCACTTTCGGTTTAGTAATTCCCTTGAAACTCGGAATTTTGGCCATCCATTTATTTCTACTTAATTTTGTTTGGATGATAGTATTGTAAAATTAACTATGACAGCACGTTAGAAACATAACCCCAACCCTCCTCCAAAAGTGCCCTTAAATGAATTTTCCCAGAGAAATGTTTTAAATAAAAGTTGTAGATCTTTGTATTTTTAGCTTATATACCAAGTTTGAAGAATATCTTTGGAGCCTTTTTTGAGAAAAACGCAAAAAAAAAACAAGTTAAGTGGTACTTTCGGTTGAGGAATTTTGACAGATGAACACTGGGTCCCATGGTGATACCTAAATGAAATATCAAGTTTCAACTTTCTGCGGTTTTTCGTTTTTGAGCTATGATGTTCACACACAGACCAGAGAGAGAAAAGATGGCGGAAAGTGATGAACTACTTGTTAAAAGTGCTTTCGAAAAATTGTTAAATGTGACGCGATCAAGCGGGAATTTAAGAAAAAACTCAAGAGACGACATTACATTAGCTGTAAATAATTTAAACATAGTGTTCAATGAGTTAAAGAAGGAGATAATTACTTTAAAAGAATCAATGGAATCGGCTGAGCGGACTTCACTCTCTGGTAACAAAATAATATAACCGGATCAACAATCGCTAAGTTTTGCTAATATACTTAATAAACAACCTCTCGTCCCTGCAAAATTGAGTTATAAAGCAATTGTAAAAACTTGTGACATAAACTTAACCAAAACAGAAGAAGTAAAGAAGGTTCTAAGAGATAAGGTTAACATTGCAAATTAAAAATTGGTGTTTCTAAAATGATTAGTATATCCAATAATAGATTACTGATGGAATCAGGTAATAAAAACGATATAGGTAAACTATGTGCAGAAATTAATAATGTTTGTGAAGGAAAATTAGTTGCTGAACCCACTAAAAAGTTCTTACCTAGGGCCATTGTTTACAATATTCCAGAAGAGGTTACCTTAAGGGGCCCATACACTATGCAATTTGTTGTACAACTTGGTTGGTTGTATAAAATGTTGGAAGGTGTATGGGCAGGTTGCATGTCATATTTCCAGGTTGTACAAACGGTTGGATAAAATCAAAAACGAGTAGATTTTTTGTGGGCGTGGCTTATTGTTGTAGAACATGTTTGGACGTGTATGGGCCTGTTGTACAATTTTACTTCCAACATTAGTTGATGACAAAGACAGAATAGTAATAACCTAATACAGTACAACCTTCTCCATAAGCATACTTAATCAATTCATTAAAACGAGATAATAAAATAGAAATATATATATAAATAACAATTAATAAAATAAATGGAGAAAAAAATAAAAAACGAAAATAAAATAAAAAGTATATAATGTGCATTAAAATAATTCACATAAAATTAATATCTAAAATATAATAACAGATGTAAAAATAATCACATGACAAATACGTCAGAACCTAAAGAGCGTTAAGAACCTACATGAACTTGCACTAGTAGCTTACTGAAGTTTGTACAACAGTTGTTGACACCGTAGCATAGTGTATGGGCTCCTACCATTTCAAGTTGTACAACCTGGTTTTACAACAAGTTGCATAGTGTATGGGCCCCTTTAGAGAATGCAACCTCCATAATCAAAGAACAAAATTCGGAAAAAATTAGTGTAACGAAATGATTACAGCCAAATATATAATTAAAAATAAAAGAAATTACAGTTGACATTTAATTCTAGAATTACATCAAAAGTTTCTAGCTAGTTGTGGAGTTTATGTCAGGTTAAAGATTATGTATCCGTAATAAGGTGTTTTAAATGTAATAGATACAACCACAACTCAAACAAATGTAAAAACGAATTAGTATGTCCTTTCTGTGCCAAAAATCACAACTTCAAAGACTGCCCGCGTAATAGCAATGAATTAAACTGCGTTAATTGTACATTCAGAAATAACTTTCTGAAGTCGGGAAAGAAAATTGACACGGCTCAACCTTGTTTTAGCACTGACTGCCCTAGTTACTTAACCCTGATACAAAGAAAGATGCAAAATATAGACTATGGTACCCAATAAACCTAAAGTTAATAGACTTGCAAATAAGAATTATATAAATTGTTTACAAATAAACTCAAGAAAGTCAAAAGCTGTTACAGCTAATATTATAGACTTTATTATACGCTCTGATATTGACATCTTATTAATTCAGGAACCTTATAATAAATATAATATTATATCCTGATTTCCTACATACTGTAAAATATTTTCAGCTGGTGAAAGAAAAAAGAGAGCTGCTATAAATATTGTAAATAAACATTTAGATGCATTGTTGATATCTAGTAGAAGTGACGAGGACTTTATTCTCGAACTGACACTTAAATCAGTCATTTAAATTTTGGTTGATAAGCGCCTATTTTGACATTGCAAGAGATATAAACTTAGACATTGAAAAAATTGAAAATGTGCAGGATTTAGTAGATAGAGGGCCATTACTATTGTCTATTGATTCTAATGCACGGTCAACTTTGTGGTACGATTCGCTGACAAACAACAGAGGTAGAACGATGGAATCTCTTATTAATACCAGATCATTATTTATACTAAATAAAAACGATAAACAACCTACTTTTATTACTAAAAATTCTAAAAGTAATATAGACTTAACCTTAGCTAATCTAAATATGATAAAATTCTGTGCAGATTGGCGTAAAGGAATAGAAGAAAGCGGTTCCGATCATCAATTTCTTACTTTTAAACTACAATTCGGTACCAACTTGCCGACAAAGAGTATTGACTCTTTCGCTGTTTACAGGATTTACAAAGCAAACTGGGATCTTTTTTCTATAAACTTGAACAAAAATTTAAAGAAATTATTTAAAATTTATAATAATCTAGAACTCTCTGTCGAAGATCTAGACAATTTATTAGCTAACAAACTCTCCAGCATCACAGATTTTGACAAATTTATAAATGAATTTATGAATTCGATTAAAAAATCAGCTAATGTATCTATACCAAGGAAAAGAACGTTAAACTATGTTGGAACAGAAGAAAATAAAAAGAGAACTGTTTGCTGGTGGACTAAAGAGTTAACTAAACTTATACGTCCGGTTAACTACAAAAGAAGAAAATATCAGCGAACCTATAAAGATGAAACACTGAGAATATCACGTCGTCAGGAATATTTTCAGCTGAAATATAGATATACCTCCTTATTAAACTCTGAGAGAATTAATTAATGGAAAGATTTCTGTAATAATACTAGCAAAAATCAGGTTTGGAATTCGGTGTACAAAGCAGCTGCTGGGAAACTAAGAAAGCAAACTGTACTAACTACCTTGCGAAAATCAGATGGAAGTTTTACAAATACACTTGAAGAAACACTTAACCTTTTGATGAATAAGTTCGTCCCTGAAGATAACCCAAGCGGAGAGAGTGTGTTGAATAAGTCATTGAGGGAAGAAGCAAGTACAAGCATACATACTCCAGATGACGTGATCTTTACCCATCAAGAGTTGGATATTGCTCTAGGCTCATTCAATCCTAATAAATATCCGGGAGAGGATGGCATTGTGCAACCAATTCTTCACCAAGTAATTTTAAATTTTCTTGAAGGTATACAACGAATGTCTTGTTAGAGGTCATTTCCCTATCCCATGGAAGAAAGCTTATATCATTCCCATCTTGAAACCGGGGAAAAATAATTCCAATTCAGCTGACAAATTTCGACCGACAAGCTTGTTACCCTTCAGCGGTAAGCTTTTAGAAAAACTCCTAATCAATAGAATATTACACCATTTACATTCCAATTCTTTTTTTGAGTAATAATCAATTTGGACTTCGACCGCAAAGAAGTACAGTAAATGCAATTATGGAAGTTAAGGATTCATTGAATACAGCCTAAAACATCGCTTTTATTTGTTGCTTATAAGTATGGACGTCAAAGTCGCTTTTGATGCGGCATGGTGGCCTGCCATTCTGCCCGCTCTTAAGGGATTCTCATGTCCGAAAAATCTCTACAATCTTACAGTAAGCTACTTCAAACATAGATTGGCATTCATGAGAACAAATAATATCACTATAGGGCGAAAAGTAACGATGGGTTACCCACAAGGATCATGCTCGGCTCCCGGTTACTGGCTTGTTCAGTATGATGCCTTACTAAAAATGGAATTTCCCAAAGATTCTAAGTGTGTGGCATTTGCTGATGACTTAGTTGTGCTAGTCAAAGCAAAAACCGGAATGGAATTGGAAGCTATTGGAAATCAGTGCATGAGATTGACAGAGGAATGGCCAGCGAAAAGTAAAGTCACATTCAACGCTGCTAAGACAAAGGCCGTACATATAACTTGGAGGCGAAGAAGAAATGCCATTAATATATTCTTGAATTGTGACAAACTGAAGATGGTAGACGAAATTAAGTATTTAGGAGTGATATTTAACAGCAATATGAACTGGCACAAAGATATAGATTACGTATGTACAAAAGGTTTACAGCTAATAAACAAATTGTCCTACTCAGCCAAAGTGTACTGGGGTATAGGCAGTGATGCCCTTCTAATCATCTATAAAGGAGCGTTTATACCATTCGTCACCTACACTGTTCCGGCTTGGTATTCTGGTGCCGCTAAACGTTGTAACAGTCTTAAGCTTACTAGGATGCAGAGGCTGATCTGCTGAGAATAATTAAAGGTTTTAAAAGTATATCATACGAAGCCGCTGTGTGATTGCTAACGTCCAACCTATTTTGCTTATCTTGAAAGAAAACGACATGCTGTACAGATATGAAAATGATCCTATCCAAGATGCTGGTTTTCATGTAGATCACCCTATTGAGTGCACTCAATGGCAACATCCGGGTAAGCTACCTATTATTGAAGAAGGCGATTTTCAATCAGAGAATATCCTAACCATTTACACTGATGGTAGCAAAAGCTTTGACGCAGTTGGATGTGCCTTTGGATTTGTACAAGGATGAGGCAGTGACAGCTGAAGGTCGATTTCGCCTCAATAGTCGTTGCTCTAATAATCAAGCTGAGCAACTGACTTTGGTTGAGGCACTCACATGGATAAAGAGCTCTGAGATTGAAAAATCCAACCATGATGTAGTAAAGGTAACCATTTATACCGACAGCAGAATTGGGCTGGATAGCATCAAAAACTTTAGGATACACTCACTCTTAATTGAACAAATCAGGAGCTTAGTTTACTGCTTGGAGGATGAGAAGAAGGTTTCTTACTTCTGTAAGCTTTTGCTGGGTGAAATCGCATGTTGGTCGAGAGGGTAACGAGGCCGCAGATACTCTGGCTAAGCAAGCATCCCAGGATTTACACCTTGCAGAATCAGTCCATTTTGGCTGAAGAGAGTCATGCAAGCTGGCAAAGAGACTGGGCTAATACAGAGAAAGGGCATTATACCAAGGAGGTTTTCCCCAATATAATTAGCCGAAGGACAAGTCCGCTTAAGAAATTAGACTTCTACACTACTCAGGCTCTGAGTGGCCATGGAAAGAACCGAGACTACTTGCATAGGTTTAAAATAATGGCTGACCCCTCATGCCTTTGCGATAATCAGTCATCTCAAACTTGGCACCACATCATTCTAAAATGTCCTCTATTTGAACCACAAAGCGTGGAATTGGTGCACTTTTGTATCTTACAGGGAATATCATGGCCAGTTACAGATTTTGGTTTACTGGTACAAAAACAATTGTGTGCTCAGTTTATAAAATTTCTAAAAAATATTGATTTTCAACTATTGTAATTAATTTTTAGTAACAATATTATTTATCTTTTACTATTTATTATTAACAGTTAACAGTTTGATGTTACTTAGTTTATTGATTATAGAAGTGTGTATTATGTTATTTTCCTCCAAATGAATTTAAACAATAAACACAATGTTTTATATATTGAGAAATAATAAGTTCTAGATATACATGTAATATAATTTATGGAGCATGTATTAAATATACTCCCTGGCGTTAGGGTTACTCTCGTCAGGAAAAAAAAAAAACACACACCATTTCCTAAAAACCACTTTTTTGGACTCAGGGGACGTCAAAACAGATATTTCCGGTGAAAACTCGATATCGAAAATTTGACACGATTAGCAAACTTCCTCTTACTAGGAGTAAGAGAAAGGGAAAAAAAAATGAAGCATTTTGTGCCTTCTTTCCGCAATATGTTACTGTTAATTTGTAGAGAAATTGTTTAATAAAACTGAAAAGTAACCCAAAATATATTATATGAATAGGCCCATTGAAAAGTAATTTAATAAACCAACGAAAATGATTATGAAACTGACTGCTTCATTTTCACCATCCATTATTAATCTAATCCATCAATGTCATCGCTACTATCTAAAAATAACTTAATATAGACCCAAATAATTGAGTTGCATTTTTTCTCAGAATAATGAGTAGAAAGAAGTTCGATAAAAGATGTACTTTCAACAGGTCAAATTTAGAAAACTTCCACAATCGAGTCGCGATAACCTATCCTTCTGCTCTTCAACATTATAATGGGCTATTATGTGCGTGTTTCTTCTAAATAATAATTTTATTTTGTTACACAATACTTATAAAAGTTTAACCACAACTACCAAACATTTCACAAGTGTTTTAATAGATTCTACATAATTCTTAAGCATTATTTATATTTCCCTATAGTTGTTCTATTATAATAAAATCAGATAATTCCTCACTTGCATTTTAAGCGGCTGTAATTCAAAAATAATCCGTACAGATGTTTTTAGTCACGTGTTTGTTCCCACGTAATCTGTAAAATAAGGGAGTAAATGTTAGAACAAACAATGGGATCAGTTTACTTGCCTCCACCCTTTTATTTAGGTAGGGATAAACTTCAACAAATATATTATCATATTAAACAACTTTTTAGATTTATTTTAACGAAATATTAAAAGGGGAGGAAATAAAGTGTTACTTAGGTAATGTTTAATGTTTAATGTATAATAGAGAATTCTGTCCCAGGTCATTATTATCTTGAATGAAGTCCTAGAGTCAGTGTTTGACTTACCTATAATATTGTTATTTAACTAGACCAACTGAAAAAAAAAAAAAAAAACAAGTTTTGCAATGTACAAATACAAATTATGAAATAGTGTTTTTATTTTATTTTATTTTTTTTTTGTAGACATTCAAAACTATACAAGGATATAAGTGAATATGTTACATGAATGGTTACAGGGCATGAAAAACTTGTTAGGAGATGCCACCTAATTGTAGTACTTCCTATAGTATTTTATTAATCATGAGTGTTGAGTAAACGAAAGGTGGTCGCAGGGCCAACGGCGTTACACAGTCTTCTGGGAGGATAGTAAACTGCAGCAATATTCAGTTGGAAAGTGTTGTATTGAAGGAAAGAAATGGCTGTAGATTGTACAGAAAATGAAAAGATACTTGGTAAAGAATGATGAGAAAGGAAGGCTGAAAACCTAAATGGATTGTGTTGTCCAGATGGTCGTTCAGTATGAGGTTTAGTCGGGAATGTGCAGAACTGAGCGTGATGTGAAATGTGTTTCTGTAGTAGAGCCAGGTTTGTCGAGTAGTAATATGTCTAGTTCGTTGAGGCTAAATTTCAAGGGATTAGCATTCCAAAGGAGGAACGTCATAATGTGACTGTATCTATATTTATCACTATTTATATGACTGTATATAAGATTTACCGTATCTTAGAGTTCGGATAGAACATTATTGAGGATCATAGGTATATCGTGGGAAACGTATTGAGGTTGTGGAGACGACAAGGACTGACTCTCCGTCGCTAGAGCGCCTCTTGTGACCTGTGTTGTAGAGCTGGGGTGGAGGTGCTGGTTGGTTGTTGCTGGAGTCTTATGTGTTTCTTCTGATAGCTGAGAAAAGGTCTTCGTCAGTGTTGTAATTCTTTGTGAACGGAATAGCCCTGATAGTTGGCAGGATGTGTTCCTTGGCATAAGACACATTCGGCAGGTGAGTCATGTTGCTTCGCACAGCTTTCTGTAGGGTGAAGGCATGCGCACGTCACGCAACGAGGCTGATCTAATGCAGTACCCTCTTGTATGGCCAAACCCTTGACAGCGTTTGCACGATAGTGAACTATTTATTGGGCTCCTCAACTTTCATTTTAGTGCAGTTTAGATGCTGAAGGTTGAAAATGTCTGAATTATTCGATTGTGACTCAAGATCAACAAATAATAAGTAGTAAAGAAGTTTTGGGAATGGATGGAATACGTTAACAGCTCTGGCTGGTAATCCCTTAGCTGCGGTTCTTTTTTGATGATCTTTACATCGGTGGTACAAAGGTGGCGTATTACCACGTGAAACGATTTATCCTGTTTTTAATTGGTATATTTGAAAATCTGATTGGCTTTTGCGAAGCTGATGAACTATAGACATATAAACATCAGAACTGCCCGCAATGACGATGGTTTTGTTGAGTCTTGATTTTCAAGTAAATTTATTGCTTCCACATATGCCTATTTTGACGACCGGATTCCGTACAGTCAGGAACATTTTTGACATAAATAGGTAGAAGTTTTGGTCAAAAAATTTGTTGTTGTTGAGGACGCTCTATGTTATTTTGACCGGTTTGCAATTCTTTCTTTTTAGGGTGGCTAAAAGCTTCTGTTTAAATTGATATCAATCTACGATTGCTTTTACACTGTACGCTTTTTGATGGATGGTAAAGCCTGTATTTATTGAATAGGCTGCTTTGCTGTTATGACGGGTTGAGTTTTATTGGAGTTTCTAGGTGGCGTCTGTTATTTCAGCATCATCTCTTGTTGTTTAATACTGGCCAGCTATACCTTTATCTAGGCTTCAAGCTAGCCATGGCGTAGTAAGGCTTCTTGATGGGCTTTCATTAAGCCATCAATTTCAATATCATTAAAAAGTCGAGTAGAAAAGTGCGCTTGAGGCGGGTGTTTTCATAGGCGGAGACAGCCTGCCGAAAACGTCGCTTACGACTCATTAATTTTAGAAGTTTACTATTTGAAGTTGATATGAAACTACGAACACAACCTTATTATATTGTTGTTCTTAGCTCACTATACAACTATAAAACTAAAATTAAAAGTAAATCAGAAAAATTCACGACGTTAATGTATTGTTCAGGCACACAATTATTTTCACTCAGTTGCAATATAGACATTCAAAATCATTTTTGAATTAAGTGAACACAAATTATTAACACTTTGTTCACTTAGATACCAGCTAATATCTTGATTATTACTTTCTCATATTTTACTTAAAGATTAATAATGTATGAGTATCATAATTTTAGCTTCCACTTTCTTAGAAACTGAAATAGAAAGGAACTTTTTAAGTATTAAAGTTAGCAGTTATTTTTTAATTTTCATTTTAAATTTTGAAGAGAATTTTTTCCTCAGTTATCACCTTTTTAAAATTAGCTGCCAACATTTTCCTTCATCCTACACTGACTTTTATATTTTATCCTTTATTGATTACCGGCTTAAATATCAGGGCCGATTGGTATGTTGCTTAGGGCGGCTCCTTTTCCTTCCGGGGTGGGGGATAAGAAACTTATTGGCTTATGTCCCGCGCTTTCGGGAAACTAGAAATAATAATAAAGTGCCATTTCAATATAATGTACGGCTCTTCCGCTTACATAATATTAAGATACATTAAAAGCAAAGTTATAGTTCTTATATATTCAGATTTGAAGAAAATCGAGTATTTGTAATTCCACTTTATATTAGAATAGGTTTCTATATTGTTTGGCATTTTCTCGAATACGGTTCCGTCATTTTGCTGTAATCACTAACCTATCATTTTTTATTTAATATTTTTTCTAAAAATTGATTTTAGCTTGATTCAGGTGGAACTGAGACCGTTAGGTTTATCCGTAAATTGCGCAACTAGTATTTCTGGGCTTGATTGTAGCGCTGTCATGTATTCTGCTGTTTTTTTTTTTTATACGGAGAGGTGAAAAATGCCTACGCGGTGGCTTGCCCCCACTAAAAAAAAAACCCTCCCTCATAGGCACTTGTCCACCCCGAAACTGCTTATTATACTAGTTCAGGGTGGTGCCTCGTAACGCCACCGCGGGCTGCCTCGGGACTAGCTGGACACCGTCCTCGGGACATATCGAGGTGCCTATTCATTTCGCCAATCTCCATCCGTAAGACCGTCTGGACAAAGGTAGCAACCCAGTCCCTAGGGTCCGCTCCGATGAGCATATGGCCCTCTCCACCATATCACAGGGGTGATTCTCCTGATTTCCGCTTCCAGTCTCTGCCATTCTCGTCCCAGCTGCCACGACTGAAAAAGGTATGGAAAGCATCGTCTTTCTCTGCATCTCCTTAGATGCACGGCGGGTCTCCCACTTTCCCCATCCTCTACAGTGTGAGAAATTGGGCGAGGAAGTAGTCGACCTCGCCGGGTCACCTACTTACCCATTCTGACAGACTGGGGATGAGCCTCGCGGTGATGTAATTTGCTGTAACCTCCATATTCACCTACCTTGTTCTATAGCAAAGGTGTAATGAAGTCCATACTCATATTATAATAGTTAATGGCAATTACCTATAAGTTCAGTAAAATATTCCAAATTTAAAGAAAAACTTCTCAATTAAAATTGTGAAAATTGCAATTTAGGTAAAGTCTGTATCAATATGTAAACTAATACAATCTCAAGAAGACGATATTGGATATACACGAAATGTAGAGCAGCCGCACAAAACAGAACTGACTGGCGGAAACTGGTTGAGGAGGCCAAGACTCAGCAATGAGTTGTAGTGCCGCTGAATGATGATGATAATGATGATGAATATAATTTCAAAAATTAAAATAAAAAAATGGTAGAGCAAAGTATGAGGGGGCAATAATTTTAACAATCTGTAATTGACCACTTTGTTTTCCTTTGCCAATATCTTCATTCTTTCTGTGAACACCTAATTCTCAAGTCAGTGCGTGGCAAAAAGTTTATAATTTTTTTTTAAATAAAAACGTCACAAAGTTTAATTTCTAGAGTAATTGCTTTCTATATAAAAATATGATTTAGAAATGTAATGAAAAATTAACTTTGAATATCATTTTAACGTTCATACATGCAATGCATATAATAGTGCAGTATATATAATTTTTTTTTTTTATATCATCCTGATACTAATTCTAAACATCAGATAAGTAAATAATTATTCTAGTAAAGCTATAAATTTTAATAGCTTTCACACTTTATATAAAGATAAAGTTTGAATGTGTTTGTGTTTAAATTATATTTCTATGTAGAATGAGAAGTATGGCGGCGATAATTCACATTTATATAGTGTTGCTAATCTTGGCCATAATTACATTTAATTCTTCTTTAAGGCAATAAATAATAAAGCTTTTAAAAGCTAATAATTAAAACTACAAATTATTAAAAGATTTGATAAAAATTTGTATGTTAGGTCCAATCAGTGTAAAAACTATTTAGTATTTTTTAGCACTTCATTCGAACTATTTTGTTCCTTCAACAAAATTTCTTCTGATTATCATAAGAAATACATTTTCCGTGATCATGTGTGTATGGCGATTAAAATGGAATATATGCTAATGTTGTAGTGAAAAATTTTCGAAGAATACAACGGACCTTCTAAATTAATAGTCCATAAATTAAATAAATTCAGAAGAAAAACGGGAACCATATCTTTGTTTCTTAATTGGCAATGCTATTTATGAAAATATTACTAAACCTCCTACTAATAATATATCAATATTTTTTATATTAGGCACAGGCAAAGTCCGACATTATTAAGTGTTCGTCAATTTTATCTCCAAAATATACCTTTAACTTTTTTATAGAATGTTTAAAAGGGAAAAATTTAGGGATTGACGTTGGATTAATTATAGGAAAAAATTATCCTCAATATGAAAAACATGTCCATCTAAACAAAAACAAAAAAAAAATCTGATTTAAAACATTCACACAACTTTCTCTTACTCCACTTTTCAAAATTGTAATTGACATACTTTATAGTTAGTATACAAAATTTAATGAAATTCGTTCGTGTTTTTGTGGAGAAAAACACAAAAAAGTGAAAAAACTTTCGTAAAAACATACCACTTCCGGTTTACTAATTTTCTTGAAACTTGGAATTTCAACAGCATATTTATTCCTAATTAATATCGTTTAGATGATAGAATTGTATAATAAACTGAACTAGCACTTTAGAGGAAACCGTAACATCACCCATCCTCTTAAAAGTTCCCTTAAATCAATTTTCCCGAAGAAATGTTACAAATAAAAGTAAAAAAAAAAGTAATGCCTATTTTTTCAGGCGGGCTTAACGTCCAACTACCAAATTAGGTATCGTGGACGGAGGCGGAAAGCACCTACTTTACTATTAACATTTTTTAAACAAATATAAAATTTGGCAGTTATACGCTCAACTCGAACTGGGATCCTCCCACTTACAAGTCCATGCTCATAACCACTACACTAACACCCGCCCCTTGTATGTTTGTATGTTTAGTTGATATACAATGTATAAAGAATATCGTTAAATCGCAAAAAAAAACAGAAAAAAAAAAAAGTTCATTAAAGTGGTACTTTTGGTTGAGGAAGTTTGACAGATAACGTACAAGTTTGAACGTTCTACGTTTTTCGTTTTTAAGCTACGCTGTTTACATACATACATACACACACACACTCAGACCATTTTCTAAAAACCACATTTTTGGACTCTGCGGATCTAAAATTGGATATTTCCAGTGAAAACTCGATATCGTAAATTTGACATGATTACAATACTCCCTCTTACTAGGAGTAAGAGAAAGTAAAATGTAGTTTAAAAATTCCCAGTTTACGAAATTTTACCCAGTTTACTTGTCACCAAGAATTTAAAAATTTGGAGAGAACACAGTTTAGGACATTCACTTAAGAGGCGAATATATTTATTAGCTATAGTTTGAAACATAAATTATGCAATAAATATTATGCGAAATATACAATAGTGATAAAAAGTTCAACATCTTAACAAAATAATCGTTTCTAAGAATGGACACATGTTGCGTAGAAGCGTATAAGATGAATTGGTAATTAGACTAAAAGGAGTCCCAGCCTATAATGGAGAATGTGTACAAGTGTGACTGTATTATTAGGTTCCTAGAGGGGCTCAGTACAGGATGACGTACAGCTCTAACAGTACTTCAGTAGTAATTGTGGGTCTGTTCCCTTGGGATACAACCCTTGTATGTCGTCTAGGATAATTCATTTAGACTGGCTACAGAGCAAGGCACTGGTTCGTCTTTCTATAGCTAAGTCTATCCACTACTCTTAGCAGTTAACATCGCCTCCCGCAACCCTCTTACATCACTAGTATTCCAGGAAACCTTGCATTCGTTCAACTAGATTTCCTTCTCATTACATTTAGCTTGAAGTATAGTTGCATCAAATAACCACCTAAATAGACATGTAAATGAGTTTTATCACTTCATTAATTTAGTTCAGTACCTACTTGATCGAAAATAATCATTAAAATTAGTTGCCGCAGGCTTATTATAACCAAACGCATCCTACCCATAACCAATACAACCTATTATCGCATAAGCACATGTCTATATGTGCATATACGAATGTATTAAGCACATCGTGTGAATCCAGTCCTAGATGTGCATAGCTACTATCTGGTATAATAAAAAAAATTAATCACATTCATTTTATACATTACAAGTGAGAGTACTTAGATATCATAAACATAGTATTATGTAACTTGATTGTTCATTTGTACTATTTTATATTATTGTTTATTTTATTAAGTGACGATATTAAAACAATATTTTTCAATACAATTAGCGTTTCAAAGTGCCTGAACAATTATCAAATTCAACACAGTAAGTAGTAACTTTGTATTAAGGACCAAGTAATTTATATTTAGGCATTTATAAACTAACTAAATGCCCTGAACAAATGAAAAACGAATTTCCTAACCAGCAAAACAGTGCCCCATTATAAATTCCATTCGATCACAGTAAAAACACTTCTCTAAACTAATGTGTAAAAGTTAATTTTGCCCAATGAAAGTCTGTGATATCATACAATCTATCGTGTATCCTGAAGATAGGCGAACACCCGAAATCAGCGTAAGACCACAAAATGGAGCAAGCTATTCGGAAAAGTGACTCAACAAAATTAACAACCCGTATCTGTATTCATTTTACTATCGCGCTTCTCTTTTATTTAAAGTAATTACGTATAAAGCACTTTCTATGTTTCTGGAATTAGTCTGCGCCAAACCCAATACGGACAAATTCTGGATGGTAATTTGGATTGTAACCGCTCTCAAAGTGAATCATAATGAGAAGAACGAGTTAAAAAAAACGGAAGTTATATTATTTAAGAACTGAAAATATTTCAACGAATAATAAAGTACCCAAATTTTGGTTTTAATAGATTATTGTTCGCACACTTTAAATTTTTTATAAATGTTTCAAATCAGGAAAAGTTTTATTTGAAATAAAAAGATTTCAGATTTTTATTCATTACATAACATAAATTATAGGTATAATATAACTTCTTGGGAAAAAAGAAGAAGATAAATTACAATAAAATTATTGTATTAAAAAATATTCAATTTATATAGTAATTTTACTAGCCACGCAACTTACGTCATTTAAGATTTTACTAAGCATGTCATATTACCTGATAGGTTCCAATAGCATAATATTACAAATTGAGCCAATCAATTTCCTGTCACGCTAGTCTCCATGACTTCTGGATTAAATATATGTTTAGAAAAAATCTCTGTCAATCTTCATATATTTCATATTTATATTTAATTAAGGGGAACTTAAATTACAAATTAAATGTTAAAAACACTGAATTTATAAATAAACCATTACTTCAAATTATAACAAAATAATTATAATTTGTTATGTACAAAATTTAAATTAAATATAATATAATGTTAATTTAAATTAAATTTTATATATCAAATTTGCAATTATGTCTCCTTTCTTCAACTTGCCTACATTCAAATTCATCTTCTGTACTCCTTGTTTTATTCAAGAATGGATAAGGCGAGATAAAATCTGAAAATATTACTTCTAGGAGTATCCCCTTTGATTTTTTTTATTTCCAAGTTACTTGAATAATTTAACTAATCTGCTGGGTAGGAGCAGCAGACAGTGCTTTTTTTTATTAATAAATTAAATTCATAAAATCGATATATTGCGATTTTATAATCAATAAGGCAGTGCATATTGAAACACTATGGATGTAACGTCATAGGAGTGGAAATAATATATTGACTAGAGAAGGCATTGGTTATGTTATATATATACAAATAATATGTACGTATATTTGATATATTTTTAATCAGTAAAACAGTGACAATGTTATTGGCTGTGACGTTATAAGTGTGGGGATAATGTTACTAGTAGTGAGTTGTACTGTCTGAAATTCAGTTCTCAGTGCGTGGTCGGTATGTGCGGGTTGTTACCGCAGCAGCAAAGGAAGCGTTGGAGAGGGATAGTAAAACTTTTTATTATTATTTTGTGTAGTGAAAGTTAGATGCCACTCCGTCATATTATTTTTTTAATTATAATTAAAATTTTTGTAAGTGGGGTGAGGGAGAGGGATTATGATATTGCGTGCGGTTAAGATAGAAGTGAACGTTAAAACTACAGCTAGCTAGAGGACTACTAAGGCCAACTGGTTAAAGTGATGGACTTCCAAGCTAAAGATTGTAGGATCATTATCCCAGTTAATTGTAAAAAGTTTTTCCAGTTAATAGTAAAAATAAAATAAAAAATATCCCTCAGCCCCGAGCAAGGTATCGGGCTGTGGTGGTGTGCTAGTTTCTTCCATCTTGTTGTTGTAAATTGGGGAATGAGCTTTGGGCGTTTCTTAGGGGTTTTCGAAATCTATGATTGATCGGTGGCGGGGATAAGGGGACGTGGCTTAGTGCTCGTACAGTTCGATGATTAGCCGTTGGGCGTGGTTTTGGGAGGGATGTCGGTGGGTGGGGAAGTGCCGTAACCAAAAGGGGCCGGGGTGAGGGAAAAGTTGCCCGCAAAATGTGCGCCAGCTCGCCAATTTTCCCTCTACTGTCAGAAAGTGCTGGAATTGCTAACCATTCAAACTATTTGCTAAATTTTCATCATTTTACCACAAGTTCTTTCTTATTTTTCTTTTTTTTCTTACTATTCTTCCGTTCTATTTAAAATAGCCAAAGGAAGATGTTTGTGCTTCTTACAATAAAAATAAGATCGTTGATGTTGCTTAGAACTAGGTCGAGTTGAGATGGATCAGTATACCTTATTTTCCAAAATATTTTTGAAGGTTTCACCAAATAGTTGAAATTTTGGTTGGTTGGTTGGTTGAATGTTGGTTGATAAACGATGAAAAAGAATACAAACTAACATTTGCTCGCTATATTTTAAAGACATTTTGTGAAGAGGAGAAACTATATAGGAGATAGTGTGACCGAGCGAAGGGCATTGTAGGATCATTAGAAATCATTGTAGCGATCATCGTAGCGAAGACGAATAGCTTTGTGGCTAATTTGGTGACCAAAGTGCCTTTGTTACGAGAGTTGAAATATTGTTGAAAGTTATGTTGAGAATCACAATAAGTTCTTGTATGCTTGACTGGCCGTTTCTCTTTTTTACTTGTTTAGACATCTTCCAATGCTGGTTTATCTCTTCTTGCGACTTATTAACTCTTCAAAGGTACTCTGGTGACTTGCTAAAGGCCAGAAATTTCAGTTTTTTATCCTAAATTTCCTTGCCTTTTGGTGGGAGCTAGAGCAAGTCTGTGGCTGTCCGTGTTTTAGCTCATTTGCCAATATATTGCAATTGGCGTGATAGAGGGGATAATGATAGTTAAAGTGCTCTTGGAGACATAAAAGCGGAACTCAGTACGCTAGAATTATTGAGCCTAGCTTTAGTGTGGCGAATTCACTAGCTTCCTAAACTGGAGCTTGTCTCATATAAAAATACACCAAAATCAAAAAATATTAAGGAGTATATTATTTAACGGTAATACAAGTAATTGGCTTCATGACGCTTCAAAAAATTGTCAATAGGCACATAAGTTTACAGAGAACTTTATTAATTACATATCTATTTATAGCTTATTTTACACATATTAAATTTTATTAATAAAAAATAATATATGGCTCCAAAACCGGTTTACTTTCTAACTTTATGCAGTTCCTTTGGGAGTATTTAAAACTGAATTTAATATGTCCAATAGAGGGTGAATAATTTCGAGTGGCCTTCCCACGACATTATTTTAAGCTCCACGCCCAAAGCCATAAATGAGAGCCGAGCACTAAAAGGTAAAAAGGCATAAATTGTGACAGTAAACTTCTAAAAAATGTTTTTCCTAACACCCACATATATTCCATGCTTTTATTTTATTTATTTATTTTTTAAGACTAATGATCATACTGGATCTTGGTAAGTATACTTAAATTTTAATGGCTGTGCTTAAATATTAATAAATATACATTCGTAAATGTTTTATTTTTTTAAGTCTTATAACTTTCATCACTTGTTTTTCTTCTGAATACAAATTTTTATTTATTTATTAGGAAAAGAACGACCTTTTAGGCCATATGTTTGCAAAAGCATACTTTTGACTGCAATTTACAAAATAATAGTATTAATAATAAAAATTTGTAATAAAAACATCTATAAAAATAGCTTTTAAACATAGATCCCAACATTTTTGATCGATTGAGAGTCTATTTATTCCAATTCACCTCGTCAATAAATAGGCAAATATTTAATGAAAAATGTATGAATAGAGTATAAACATTCCTTGAACCTGTTAAAAACCTTATAAGTTAATAATTGAAGAGTTAAATATAAATATATTAGTTATTATATAAAATATAAGAATATTGACAATTTTTTTAAAGTTCGAATTTTAGTTAACATTGATTATTTCCGATACTCTTATATATAAAAAATACTCCTTGCAAGTTTTAAAGAGTGAAATATTCCATAGGTCCGGTTTCATAAATATAATCATTAATAATTGCTATAAACTCGTGCAGTTAGAAAACTGGCTTCCAATTAGTAACGATCATTTATTTTGGGACTAAAACTAGGCTGTGTGTATTGGTCAAGCTGTGTGTGTGTGTGTGTGTGTGTGTGTGTGTGTATGTGTTTAGATGGTACGTGAAGAATGAGGGAGGAGTGCAATTAGGATTTTTAGCATTTATTACTTTGAAAAAAAATAAATAAATAAATAAAAAATGTTTGCCGATGAAGGGAAGCGACTGAAGATAGAAAAGGAAGATGGTTTAGATTATTATTCGTGTAAAAAACACGTGGGAGAAGATTGAAAAATAGTTTGAACCAGGATGTAATAAATCTTGATGGAGCCTTATAGAAAATATCATGAACCTATTACAATCAACATTACGGCTCTTTTAACTGGATGCACAATATTATCATGAATATTTATTTAAGAATTGTCAAGTAGCACACTAAGAAATGAGCATTATCATGTTTAATCAGACATCAATCAAATGGAGAGTTTAATGAGAAATAAATGCTTATAGAAATAGTTATTAGCTATATTGATTAGATATTAATATGAAACAATCACCCAATATTCACATAGCGCAATTCTTGCAATTATTATTGACAATATTTTTAAAATTCGAATTTTAGTTAACATTGATTATTTCCGACAAGATGCTAGAACAATGAACTTATGAGGCATTAAAGAGGGCAGACATTTGTCTACTTTCCCTAGATCTAAACTTAAAAAAAAGGTCCAGGGAAAAATTTTCAAATAAATGTCTGAGATTATATTTTTTAAAGAAGCATACTTCTTTTCTTTAATTCTATTTCGGATTTTCCACCATCTTCAAAGTTCATCACGTTTGTGTAGATACCTTGACTCCCGTTTTTCAAAGTTCCTGTTGTACACTATACAAATTGTATGGGCCGAAGTTATATTATTTACATATAGTATAATAGTTAAACTTTCTCTTACTCCAGTCCTGAAAATTATAATTGACAAATTTTATAGTTTGTGTATCAAATTTAATGAAA
This sequence comes from Triatoma infestans, assembly GCA_011037195.1. Lineage (NCBI taxonomy): Eukaryota > Metazoa > Arthropoda > Insecta > Hemiptera > Reduviidae > Triatoma > Triatoma infestans. The sequence continues at coordinate 9,310 of JAAEAF010006562.1, read as the reverse complement.
TTCGTCGAAAACAGATAAAACTGTTCAGTAAAAGCGCACTTCCGGTTTACTGATTTCCTTGTCATTTGGAGATTTCGGCCATATATTTATTTCTAATTAATTTTCTTTGGATGATAGATTTGTATAATCGACTATGATAGCACTTTAAAGAAAAACATAACCTCATCCCTCCCCTAAAAGTGCCCTTAAATGAAGTTTCCCAAAGAAATGTTTAAAAATAGAAGTTATAAATCTTTGTATGTGTATTGATATGCCAAATTTAAAGAAAAACGTCGGTGCTATTTTTTGAGAAAATGGCAAAAAAGTAAAAAAAACCAACGAGTAAAGTGGTACTTCCGGTTGAGGAACGTAGTGTCAGATGCCTAAACGGAATATCAAGTTTCAACTTTCTACGGTTTTTCGTTTTTGAGCTATGCTGTTCACATACTCACACACACAGACGCACACACAAACACACACACACACAGACAATTTGCTAGAAAGAACATTTTTGGACTCAGGGGATCTCCGGTGTAAATTCAATATTGAAAATTTGACACAATTACATTACTTCCTCTTAGTTACTAGGATTAAGAGAAAGTAAAAATATGAATGAAGATATTTTTAAAATAAAATATTCGTACAAAATAACAAAAGCATAATAAAACGTTAGTTGAAGAATAATAGGTGGAATTGTTTAAGATCGCAGTTGTTAGAATTGTTGCTATGTCAATATCATGGTATTTTTTCCCGTGATGGTGTTGGTAGCTTAGTAATTTAAGTTTGATAATGATGTGTATATATATATATTGCAAGTGGTATCTACTCTGCCTTGAATTGTCTATCCCTTTTATTTAATGATCCTATTATTTCAAATTCTCTGTTCCTTTTAATTATTTTATCCTATAATTTTTCCTACTCCTAGCTTGTTTAAATGTAAAGCCTGGAAATTATTAGCAAAGCGGGAATTCAACCATCCATGCTCTAATACAAATTATGTTTTTAGTATCTTAAAAAACAAAACAAATATAAAATTAAATACAATACTTTTTTATAATAACAATAATAAGTTTTTTTTTAATACTGTTTTGTTATTATTAATTATTATTTAATTATTATTACAAAAATTCCTCATAGAAAAATTACAAAATATTAATCACAATACAACAATCAATATTTTAATTGCTTCATTAATAACGGCCAAACATAATTATTATTTATATTAATCATAATAGTATTATTATTAAAACATTTGTCAGAATTCTTTCTACATACTTAGATATAGTTGACAAATTTAATAAAAAAAAAATTGGAACACTTATAGTAGAAAAAGTGACAGGAAAATAAAAAGAAATAATTACAACTTAATCATGATAATAATGAAATAAAATAGTAACAAAACAAAAACAGCCTTTATAAAAAAAACGAATCGTGTGGAAAAAAAATTCTCTACAAAAAAAAAATAAAGGAATAATTACATAAAAAAAAAAAAAAAAATAGTCCTTTAAGGCGAAGAAAGAAAAGAAATTATCATCTATAAAACACTCATAATCATAAAAATAAATGATAAGACATACATAATTTAAAAAATTAAATTCTCGAACCAAAATGGATCTATACCTAAATGAGTCCTTTGAAAGTGTCCTGATCCCAAAATGCTGCACTGTTAATCGTTCAACAATGGGCACACTGCAAGAAAATGGGCAATATCTTTGTCAGCATCATAATTACAAAAAATTGCTCTTATAAACAACCACTTTGTAGCAATGACCTGACATTTAAAATAAGTAATTCACCATTAGTTTTGCCTTATCTAAAAAGAAAAAACCCGTATGGCGCAACAGCCCATGAAGGGCCAAGGCTTGCCAGGCGGCGATTTGAATAGGGGGGCGTGTGGTTCCGACCTTCGCTACCTAGGGCGCTACTAACTGTAGCTTCCCACTTTTTATCACGATGCTGGGTCAACACGACTTTACTCTCACGGGAATCGAATCCTGAATTCTCGCACGAAAAGCGAGTGCGCTAGCCACTAGACCAACGCTTGAGTACTTGCCTTACCTAAAGATTTGCGTTTTCAGTAAACAAATTGAGCCGAGAACTTGGTTTTGAATACGATATCAAAATCTAAAATTCTGAATTAAAATTGGTAACACAGATTAAATGAAAATTTATTTAAAAAATGATTACAAAATATAAAAAAGAGGTACTTTTAGATTATAAATGGCAGATTGTATAGTTAGTAGCTAAATTTATTTAAAAAATAAATAAATTGAAAACAAATAAATTAAATACTTTTACAAATTCTGTATATGTATGAATGCGGTGCAAGAAAAACTATGGGTATGAGAAGGAGAGAATTGAGTTAGAAAAGTAAATAAACTGGAAGTAATAGAAAGTTAACACAAACTGCCTGGACTTTGCACGTAATAGAGATTTGGAGAGTGAGTAAAGAGAAAGGTTGTTGACGCGTTGTACTGCTGTATGAACTCTTGCAAGACTCCTGGAAGACCCCCTCGTAACTGTATTTAAACAGATACTCCCACTCTAGTCTGGCCTAAACTAGTGAGTGATCCTGTCAATTTTTATGTCTCTCTCTCTCTGCTTTGGATCCCTTTCTTCAGATCCTAATATATAGTGATTACTAAAATCAAGGAAGACTAGCCTATCAAAATCGTGTCTTTGTAAGTTTTGTAATTGCAACAAGAGGAAAAAATGCATAATTTGATGAAAGTTATAAAATTTTATAAAATAGATCTTATATGACTGAACGAAAAATAGACAATCATCATTGGTCGTGTATCTGATTTAGATACTGTGTAATTAAGTACGATAAATCCAAAAGGTAAAGCGTACAATTTTATTTTTAACAAGAAATGTACAGATGTTCTGTAAACAACAAACATTTAACTATGTGGAAGAATAAAGGAAATCCAATCTTCATTCTTCAAATTATATTCCATCGTGTGCATGACAATTTTTATTCACGCATTCATACGGATGTGCCATGATATACATTATACTAGTCCAACGGAACGGAATGTCAGATGAATACTATTGGTTCTCTGTGGTGTAACTGATTTTCAGTTGAAGCGAATAATTTCGAAATGTCTCACAATAATTGCACTGTTTTCTCGCTAAATTTGGATGGAATGTTCAATTGTATGTTTAAAGAATACCAATCTAAAGCCAATTCCGACTTATTGTTCAAGCCAATATTATAACCTGCATTGTCTCATTATTCGTAGGATATTGGAGAGAGGTTTCAGTAACAGAAAATTGAAGAGGGAAATTTCATTTTAGCAGAAGGAGGGCAGGGGTGATACAGACCACATTGTCGGAGCAGTATCAATATCTGTTTGGACGTAGTCTCTCATTGCATTGCACCTGGAACATACCAAGTAATCCCCTTTCTGTGACACTGCTACATCATCTCCTAAACCTAACTTAACAGTAAGACAAGGACAATAGAGTCTATTCTGCACGGACAATGAGACTATTTGGGCGTAGAATCTCAATCCTGTTCATTTTAACCACCCACTCCCATCCAAACGTTACTAAACCATTCTATTATACCAGTGAATTAATACCATAAAACTGGCTCTTTGAGGATAGGAGGAAATGTATTTGACAGTGCCTAATTGGTGTGGATATATACATACACATCGATAACCACATTTTTCTGGTCTACTTATCTTGAAAATCTATATTTTTTTCTCCCTTTCCATTTCCATTTAATTCAATGACTTTTATTGTATGAAATTCTATTTATTCACTGAGTGGACAAAAATGAGAGGAACAGGATTACTGTTTTAATTCAGTACACTGCTCATTGATAACAGTCACCACCGATTTTAATAAAATGTGAAAAAATATCAATATCTAGTCCTAATACAAATAACCGACATGGCTGGATAAGGAAAACTGACACTCACTTCCAATGATGAAGAATCAAAGTCTTATTCATAACTGGTAAAACGGGAATCTAATAAAATCTACATGGTTAAAAACTTTGGTGTCGTATGATATGAGCCCAATTTGTATAAATCTATGCGTATCCAAACCAACGTTAACGCAACAATGCATGGATTTTTTGAAAGTAGCACATGTTTTGTCTTCGATTGTCCCTTAATAGTTCACAAGTTTCAATCGACCGACTGGGAAAATGAATATCTTTAAAGCTTTGCAGATAGATAATAGAGAAGAACCTCACGAATTGAGTAAAAGCTTAAGTCAGAGTTCATCCATACATCTCTAACAGCGAAAATGCGTTTTTTGCCATGTCTTACTAGGCAAAAAAATGGTCAGGAACATTATCTTACTTTCTCTTGTACTACGAATACTCTCACATTACTCTCCGAAATTTGATTGAGTATTATCTTTAACTTAATTGTTTTTAGCGAAAAATTGTACACTATATTGAAGTGGCATATTACGTGTAAGGCTAATGTCAAGTACCCTTCAAATCACTTTTATAGGAAAAAATTGCTGAAATAAAAGTAATAGGCTTAAATAAGTGTCATTGTTCCATATTTAAGGAAATAAACGTTGTCCTTTAAGAGAAAATTCATTCAGTGTCGTTGGTTTCAAATGGAAGTTCAAGAGCTTCCTGCATTTTTCCTTTTTACTTTCTCTTACTCCTAGTAAGAGGAAAGTATTGTAATCGTGTCAAATTTTCGATATCGAGTTTTCACCGGAAATATCCGTTTTGAGGTCCCCTGAGTCCAAAAAAGTGGTTTTTAGCAAATGGTCTGCGTGTGTGTGTGTGTGTATGTATGTATGTATGTATGTATGTAAACAGCATAGCTCAAAAACGAAAAACGTAGAAAGTTGAAATTGATATTCCGTTTAGGTATCACCATGGATTGACTGTGCGTTATCTGTCAAAATTCCTCAACCGGAAGTACCACTTTACTAGTGGATTTTTACTTTTTTGCGATTTTCTCAAAAATGGCTCCGACGATTTTTCTTTAAACTTAAACATCAACCACCATACAACGAGCTACAACTTTTATTAGAAACATTTCTCCGGGAAAATGCACTGAATGGCACTTTTGGGGGAGGGGTGGGGTTAGGTTTCCATCTAAAGTGCTATTTCAGTTTATTAGACAATTCTGCCATCTAAATAATGTTAATTAGAATTAAATATGTTGTTGAAATTCCGAGTTTGAAAAAATCGGATAACCGGAAGTGCGTTTACTTTACCACTTTACTAAATGATTTATTCACTTTTTTCGCAATTTTCTCAAAAATGGCTCCTACGATTTTTTTGAAACTTCTATATAAACTAAACATGCAAAGATCTACAACTTTTATCTAAAACATTTATCTGGGAAATTTCTTTTAAGAGCACTTTTAGGGGAGGGGTGGGGTTAGATTTTCATCGAAGTGCTATCCTAGTTCATTATACAATTCTATCATCCAAACATAATTAGTTAGAAATAAAATAGATGGCTGAAATTCCGAGTTTCAAGAAAATTAGTAAACCGGAAGTGCGCTTTTACTGTGCAGTTTTTTCAGTTTTCGACGATTTTCATTAAATTTGGCACACAAACTATAAAATTTGTCAATTATCATTTTGAGAACTGGAGTAAGAGAAAGTTGTGTGAGTGTTTCACACCAGATTTTTTTTTTAGTAGGGTATCCGTTGCATGCAGTTACTTGGGAAGTAACGACCCCACAACTCAGTACTCCATACACTCTACCCTTTACAGATAAGACAAACAAAGTACACAAACAAGGGTCTCCGTCACTAGTTAACTGGCGTAAGCCAAGGGCGAAGGAAGGGATTAGCTTAGTGGTAGCGCGCTGCACTAGCAACGCAAAGCTTCCGGGTTCAAATCCAGTTGTCCTTAGATTTCCTCTTCCTAGGAGCCTCTAGTACTCACTGTGCGGTTATGGGCAGTATTGTCTGTAGGTAGAGAACATTGATGGGAGGTCGGCAGTACACTAGAAATGCACAATAGATTTTTCAGGCCCAGAGCAAGAATCTCTTATTACAATCTAATCTAGTATCAGGTATATACTTAAGAAGTATATAATGTTAATTCTTTTTACTCTATTAGAGATATAGGATGCGGGACACCAGTCCCACTGTTGAAAATAATGCGTTTTTTTTTTTTTTTAATTAAATTAGCTCATTACTAAGTTTTAATTTTATCTTCCTTAAAAAAGGTAATAAAGCGCATGATTTTGATGTTTTAATTTTTGTTATTATAATTGTGGTCCCAACAAGACATGTCCTTTTTAAGTAACTTGTTCTGCTTGTTCTACTTCTTTTGTTTTTTTAGTTTTTTTTTTTTTAAATGCTATTTTGAAGAGGGAGAACAAAGAATAAGGAAGCCATTTGAGTAAAGTTGTGAGAAGTTTCTGACTTCAGATGGCGAATCGGATGATCACGATGATAAGATGAAGCTCATAGTATTGCAAGAAGTGAAAATATGCAAGTTCCAGAAATACTTCAACTCGATATACGACAATATTAGGCAAAACAGACATCGACAGAATAATATTTGTTAAATTGTGGATGGGTCTGCAGTTCTGAATAACACCTAGTATTTCACCTGTCATATTTCTGTTATACCTGGCCGGTTTCGGATTTTCATTTGCATAGTGCAAATTCATTTATACTGGTGTATAAAGTGATTTTGCTCTGTCCAATTCTGTGAACGTCACACAGTTTTGTCAGGACATCCTGATGATGATGGGTGAACGCTCGAAACCAATCGATGACCACATTTGATCTGAATTCTGATGCTTTTGAGCTTTCCCGATGCCCATTTTGGAACGCCCCGTAAGTTTTTTCTACAATAGTTGAATAATGTTATAATTCTCCAACTAAATAGATAAGCTAAATTTCTAGAGATTTAAATTAATAAATAATCTTAAAGAACTTATATAAATAATTGTTTTCAGTCTGTGCGAAAGAATATCCTAATCCTCTTTAGAAAAATCTTGTTAGTTTCAGGACAAATTTTTCAATAATAGCATTCATAATCAATATAAAGATAGTATTTGTAAAAAATAAAGTCCCAGATTTCAGGATTAGAAAAAGGAAAGAGGTATAATTTTTTACAAATTTGAAAATTGATTGTTAAAATTTATAAAAAATTTTTACAAACAAAATTTTGTCCAATAATTAAGATTTAATTATTTACAAAATGACATAAAACAATTTTGTATTCTTAGCATTCTTATACAATTGTAAAACATATTATACAAAGTGTGAATTAGTGAACATCTGACAATAGTAAAGTATCCAGATGTAAAGAAATGAATCTTTAACAAGTAGAGAATGGTTAAGAGGAGAAATTTAAAAGGAATACATAAAAAGGGAAGTAAAACAAGGGGTAAATGAACAGATGAATAAATGATGAGTGCCAAATACTTTCCTTCATCAGTATTTTATTTCTTCTGGTTGTCTTTCACTTTTCTATATTCCTTGCTTGTTCTTGTTTCTAAAGAGTACTTGCCAATCTTATTATTAGAAAATAAATTCAGTTTTAGGCCACACAGAGATATCTTAATGGGTTGCAATACCTCTGAAGCATTACTGCAACATCTCTGAAGCATTTTTTTTCTCTGAAATGTACTGAAAAAGGGATACAAAACATAACATTCTCTGATCTTAATGATCCTTTCCGCACTCTTGCAAAATGCAGTTAGCTGCTCTATGGCGCTCATACACTCACATACTTACAATATATTTATAACAAAGATTTTACTAATCAACGTTCACCATAGAAATTCTTTTTTACGACACTTCAGACATTTCTGGACAAATAAAAATGTAAATAAAACGCTATAAATAAATTTTACATGTGTTTTATATTTACTATAAAAAATATAATTTATCACATAATAATAACTTGGAAAGGAATTCTTGTTCCAGGACGGTAGTCTTTCATCGTTTTTTGGCTTTTAAGTTTGGACAATATCCCTGTTCGCATAAATACGATCTAGAGAAAGGCAACCTTTTGTATGGCCTTTGTTGATATATTTGGAAATTTAAAAGAAATATTTATCTAAAATGCTTGGTACATTCGTTTCATCAAATTCTATTCTTTCTTATTTCTATGAATCTATTGTTCTTTTTTCTATATAGTAAACGATTGGTCAGGATTTTTGTTAATTAGGAAAGGATTTCTAATCCAGTTATATTCGTGAACATTCAAAGAAGAGAAAAAATGCTGAATGTTTTCCTCTCATGTCGTAAGTGTTTCAGTTATTAAATTTAAAATCTTACTATCATATTTAGTTTTTGACTTTAACGGAAAAAATTTTGCTTAATAATACTTACAAATTAATAAGAATTGTGCATAAGGCAGCGGGGTAATTAAGCGCGCATTTTCTTCATTCGAGCCTCAGATCTATGGAATTCTCTACTTCCTTCCATTCGCCATGCCTCCACCCTACCTATATTCAAAGTCAAATTATTCCTGCACCTTCATTCACTACAATCCTCTGAGTTATAAAAGCAGAATACCCCGGTTCCCTCTAATAATCATTTAACTCAAACACATCTCTTCAAATCATCCCAGCATCTTACGCTCGACATTTCTTTCCTGTACAGTGGCACCATTTCGCTGCAATATAGCGTTTTATTATTTCAGCTCCGAGCACCTACGTTTTTTACTGTTTTATCTTTCTTTTTTTCTTTGTGTTGTCTGAAGTATTATAATTATCACGATGTATCCAACATATTTTATTTTTTTGTTCTGTTGTATTTCTCGTACTAAGCCTGTATCAGCCAGATTTTTGTTCCTTTAAGGCGCGTTCTCACGAGTCAAGTTTAGTAGTCCGATTTTAATTGATCAGCAAAAGTTGAATGCGACTTGAATCAGTTTTGATTCATACGTTTCAACTGAAATCGACCAAACCGTTTCAATAACGACACGGAGCATTCTATGAATTGAAAGCAAACTGAGAGGCCAATCGGGCGATCCGGTGGTCCACACTTGTCAATACTTGAAAGATGCGGGTTCAACTAAAAGATGCGTCTTACTTGAACGATAAAGATTGACTCGGTCGAACTTTGGTTGATCCACTAAAAATTTGATTAACTTTATTGAAACAAAAGGTTATTACTAGGTTTTTCATTCAATTTCTGTTGATCAACTAAAATCGGTCAACTAAACTTGACTGGTGAGAACGCGCCTTTTACTGTAACAATTCTGTTATTCTTAAGGTACAGTGTCCCGGAATAAAGTTTATTTTAACACTCATTCATTCATTCATTCATTTTTCGGAATTATAACTTGTGGGTATTATTCTAAATTTTATGTATTTTTAAATTTTATTATTAGTTTGTATTAATTTTTTTTTTTTTTTTTTT